>BJFM01002720.1:80309-94062 GCA_016586285.1 Arothron firmamentum
GAAATCCTACTCACAGCTGGACCGGGTGCTCCGATCACACCCTGAAGACCTGTTGGACCTGGTGGGCCCTAAAGACATATGGAAGAAAAGAAAATAGCATTCAGTAGAATCAGATGAACTTTCGATGGAATATTTATAATATTAGTTTAATTAGATCATAGGAAGCATTTCGCTATTGTTTGAACTTGAATTCCTACAGTATCAACGTTCCCACATAAATATTACATCTTCTAATGACTTTACATATATACATCGACATAAAATCATAATTCTGATAACCACATGCATCCATAAGCAGCTGGGTTTTCCATTACCACAGAACATCATTTAACTTTACAGACTGTCTGAGGAAAATTATACTGCATTATTTAATTTTATTCCTAATGACTAATACTCAATTGACAAATGAAAATGTATAAGATAAGGCCAGAGCGGGGTGGTATTCTTTATTAGAAATGAGCACAGCAGCACTTAAATTCATATTTTCTACGCTGCAGCCTGTTTGGGGAAAGATAACCTCAGCTGAGTCATTACTAGCTAACCCAGCATTCTTTGATTTATTCATCTCCAGAAAATAAAGCTGCTAAGATGTGCGTGTTTTGTATAATTAGCGTGCACGAGAATGAGTACACAAAAGAATTTGCCATTAGGAACTCACCGATTCACCCTTGTCTCCTTTGCTTCCCTTCTGTCCAGGTCCTCCCACCTCTCCCTGCAGAGCAACACAGCAGAGCTCACATCTCTTCATCCGGAAACTGCTCTCCTCCCAGTGTTTTAATCTCGACCATGATTTCAACAGTACTCCTCAAGAGATCCTTATTTGATTGGTCCGAGAAGACCTTGGGTGAGCATTTGCAATTAATTGATTGGCTCCGTGTCGAACCCCATTGGCGTTATGATTGACAAAACGGTGCGGTGAAACGGGACGTGACTTGGATCAGAGGGTCCTGATGCTTGCAAATGTGAAGGTCTGGGACGGCGCGTGTTCAGCATGCACGGGGTTTTCAGCGTGAGCACGCACATATTTATTTTGTTTTGTGAAAGCAACAATCGCATGTTAACTTCTGGCTAAAGACTAAACTGCAGTCTTATATGCAGTAACGGTTACATTGGAACGCATAGATGCAAATAACTAACACTAGATGCGGACAGCTTCTGAGGATCATCGGTGTCCTGTTTTAATAAATACCGAAGTAGAAACTTCAAGTGTTTACTTCACCTTGTCACCGTCCTCTCCAGGTTGGCCCTGAGGACCAGCTGAGCCTGGAAGACCAATAGGGCCTTGGATGCCATCGCGACCGGCGGGCCCCACGTCACCTTTTTCTCCCTAAACGTCCGCCGCATTGATGAAGTCAGATTAACATTTTCTTAGTGTTTGCAAATGAGATGGCAGAGAAACACTCACAGGAGCTCCCTTCTCTCCAGCAGGGCCGGGTGGTCCCTGGGGGCCATTACGTCCCGTTAGACCGATTGGACCTCCAGGCCCAGCAGCACCTCTCTCTCCAGGAGAACCCTGTTGACCAAGATAATGATAATCAAGGCGGTAAAATGAATAAAGCTTAAAGAGGCTCAACACAAGGACACATTTGTGTGCACCAAGACTAAATTTAAAAAAGCAGCTTAAGAATTATGATGAAATAAGTCAATTTAGTCAGCCAACTGCACAGCTGCCCCCAACGTCAGAAGCTGCTCTTCTTCATCAGTAGGTCAGTAACCAGTCAGAGAAGGTTTCAGTCTGCCTCGAATCAAACACACACACACACGGGCATGCACACACACACTGATTTGGCTGTTTTTGATGTGAGTTGCCACCTGGCACTACTATTTCACACAACCCCAACCTGTCAGTGCCAAGTATGCCAACCTGCCTGCCAGGGGACACGCACGCACGCACGCATGCAAGCACGCACGCACTCACGCGCACACACACACACACACTCCCTTCAGTCATAAAATGACACTCATTCATGCTTCATTCATTTGAACAAAAAAATGGGAGAAAAAAAATGCAGATTCAACTTGTCACATCCTTTCCTCAAAAACTACACAATCAGCCATCAACTGTAGGAAACATGTAAATCGCAAAGCAGACCCCATTCACAGCAGCTCAATCACAGCCATATGGCAGAAAATCAATGCAGTAAAATCTCACATTCCCCCTTTGCGTGCCGGCAGGGCAGAGTTTTCCACCCAAACAACAAAAACAGATACTCCATGTGCCATCAGCCGGTGGCCCGCTTTCAAACCAATTGCACAGCACTCTCGTTTTTGTCGTGCTGAAAAACAGTTTCCAGTCATTTAGAGATCTCCCTCCTTTTTGCCTTCATCATCTTTTCAACCATACTCTGCATATCCTGTCATCTGATCCAGCGTTTCTCAGTCACAGGCCAACAGGGGGCAATTACGGAGGGCCGAACGAAGAAAATGTCAGGCGGTTCAAAGCAGCCCGTCAGTCAGTTCTCTGTACAGACTCAGCTTCAGAGGCATTTTCACTGTGCATGTCGTTAACTGTTCCTGGGGAAAAACGGGACTCATTTGCTGTATAGCGTTATGGATTTGACTGCTCAACTTGGGAACGGCGCGTTTAAATGTGTGCTGCATTTTCTGTAAGAGGACAAGCGAGATAAAAGGTGAATAGCACAGTAAATCAGCCCCAGTCTCTTATCAACTGAGTGCAAAGTTTCTTTCAAAGAGTTTACAAAAAAAATTGAAAAGAAACTGCAGACTGCAACTTTCCCCATCATTGCTATGACAGTTGCTATGGTGACTAAGTGGGAGACGGAACCATCTCAGGCCAATCAAGGCACTTTTATAAAGGCAGCAGATCTTGTCATAGGCAACAAAGGATTAATAACCCCCTGTCTCAACTCATAATTGACAGATATTTTATAATTTTATTCTTATTCTGTGAGAAGAGTTACACATGAAATCATGACAGAGAAGCTTAAGATCTCAAAGATCTCTCTGAAATATTTCCTGCAGTAGTCATTTCCACCACACAGCAGGTTACTCCGACAAGGACGATGTCAGAAAGGTTACTCACAATTGGGCCAGGCGGTCCTTGAGGTCCTTCTCCTCCCTTTAAGCCAGCTGGACCCTGAAAGCAGAAGACAGCGGAAATGGGCCTTTGCATGTTTCTGCATGCAGGTATGTTTGTATGCGAGTAAAAGCCAGTTTAATTCTCCGAACTACATGAAAGTAGAACTGGGAATCCAGCCATTAAGCTGACACCATTCAGTTGAACTATGGTGAGAGCTTTGATTATCATGTGTGAAGTAAATAAAGTTGCATGAAAAAAAAAGCTGCTGACCCTTAAAATTACTGCTTTAACATCCATTCATCAGAAGACAAAAACCTCTGAGGCATATGGAAATTGGGCACATAAAACCAAAATTACACAGGTGAGGGCACATTTCCTGGGTAGAAACTTGATGAACTAACCTTCAGCCATCTGGCAGGAGAAATCTCTGTGGTCAGATTTGGCCAAAATCAACAGAATCATCTACAGAACCCCAAAAAAAAGTCCAAATGGAAAAAAAAAAGAACAAAAAAACCCACCGCACAGGAGCTTCAGAGCAGGTTTTGCCCAGCTTCAGTATGTGCGCTTATTTCTGGGCTGCCGTCGTCTCCTCCAACACGGCGGCCCCTTGAATGCAACTGTCTGCACTGCTGATTCACGTTGCCAGGAAGCTGAGGCTACGCGTGAAAAACTGAGTTCACCTCAGGGTGTAAAGACTTTCATTATAATAACTAATTTACAGGCTCCGTCGGAGCCAACGGGTGCGTGCGCTGCCAAGCAGACTCTCCTACTCCTCGGCTTCCACATTTCACCACAGTGCATTAGAAGGCTGGAAGGAGCTTTCTTAGCTAGACATACACACACACACACACACACACACACACACACACACACACACACACACACACACACACACACACACACACACACACACACACACAAAAGCTTATTTATTGGCTGGTATTTTGCCACTGTTTTTTATTCCTCAAGACTGAAGGGGAGGATTGAGAGTGCACGGACGTGCGCGTCTCAAAGGGACGAGCGTGTCTGAGCTTGTTGTCGCAGCACACAGAAGAAAATTCACATTTATGATGGAGCGCCGCACGTCCGTCTTAGAGATGCTGTAACGACGCAAGTGGGAGCGCAGATGAATTGGGCTGGAGGGCCATGCCTGCGTGTCTGAAGAGACTCATCGGTCTGTGCACGCGGGAGAAACCAAACAGCGGTGATAAGTCTAACCGGTGCCATCGTAATGGTCAGCCTTGAAATGAGCCTCCGCGTCGGTCCCTTGGGTTGATCCACAGTCAGCCATTCGCTTTCACCTTGAACTCCCTCTCACCTGTGCACGCCCGCCTTTGAGAGTGAAATTAGGTTACCAGGCACGCTCGCGGTGCTTGTGCTGCGTTCACCAAACTGTGGGGTTGAATCTGAATCAGAGCACTTTGACTCACCTTCACATTAACAACCAAATCAGACTGCTTAGAGAACAAGAATAATTAAAGCCTTCTTTAACAGGAAAAGTGTAAATCCTTTTTTAAAGCAGGAGAAACTGAATAAATGTAGCTTATCTTTACATACATACATATCTATAAGTAATTAAGTGAATTCTGTTGTAAATATTGTATTTCTTGTAGCAGGTATCGTAACAGTTACAGTATTTACCTTGAGGGATCAATGCTCCACCCAGTGGGGAGGCTGAGTGTCACATATCAAACACATCTGGATGTTACGTGAGTAAAAATTGATGACATGTCAGGGTTTTTCTTGTTGGTTTAGATGTAAATTCTGATTAATTCTGTAACCAAAGCACTATTTTATATTCTTCTTAGTCCACAAACACCTGTGTTAGTTAAATTGCTAAAACCATTCGCAGAGTTTCAGCCCAGCCTTGCTCCAGCAATGAGCAACATGTCAAGTGTGTTTGTTGGGGTCTCTGTCTGTGCACACCAGTTCTACATCAGTTAGTCTGCCAAGCCTGCCATTTGGTTTAGCAGCAGGTAGTTAGCTTAGTAATTGTGGTTTGGAGCTAACTGTGTGTGTGTTGGTTTATATGAGCGTGGGTGGTCCGTTTGTTACCATGCCGCCTGGAAGTCCTCTTTGCCCCTGAAAGCCCGGCAGACCAGGTGGTCCTGCTTTGCCGCTAGGGCCCTGTGGACCTGGATCGCCCTGAAGACAGAGGAAAACACAACACTCACTGAACTGACATCTGATATACCACAAGATAATTGCTGAAACACAAAGTGCTTTTGAATGAAGGCAACAATTGGAGCAGACTCACAGAGAATTACTGACAAAGTCGGGGTGGGGGTGTGGGGGTGGGGGAAAGCCAATTAAAGTGATTGATCTCTGATTAAAAAAAAAAAGAAGTTGAATTATACCTCACTGTGTGGTAACAACAGTGAAGATGTTTAAAGGTATAAAAGGAGATATGAGAATAAAGAAAATAAAGAATAATGGCATCTGGAACACACCACGTATTTACCATAACAGACGATCCATTTCTCTGTTTAACTTCAGTGTTCAGTTTGAGCTTAATTTTTCATTTCATGCTCTAGTCTAGAAGAATGTACCATTGTTTACGACAGAACTAAAGAAGGAGAAGGTTTTTTTTCTCTACAGATCTCAGTTGTCAAAAGGAACACAACAACGGCGACAGGTCGGGAAAGTGGCTCCTGTTTTACCATCAAAACTAGCACGGTTTACTTGAATCTACATGGGACAGAATCAGTCACCTTTCCACCCTCTTTTCCAGCAGCTCCTGGCAGACCTTGATCACCGGGTGGACCAGGGGATCCAGGGTGTCCTCTCTCACCACTGGGTCCCGTACCTCCTGTTGGACCCTGAGGACAGCATGAAACTGCTATAAAATATCTAATAATGCTTCATCCTAGAGAGGATGAAGGCTGCAGAGATAACTTTAGTGACCACTGCCTCATTCATCTTGATTACGGTACATTCAAACAAGTCAGCAAGCCCAGCAGAGAATCGGCGAGAACCCGCTAACTGTCAATGTGCTGTGTCTCTACCTGTGGTCCAACCACCCCTCCAGGTCCTGGTGGTCCTGTTTTTCCTTGGAAACCCTTGACAGGAAGAGAGACGCAACTGATTAACAGTTAATTGTGTAAATGTACTACTGTATATGGCCAAACCCTGCAGGAGGTCTGTATAAACATCTGTGAAGGAATGAAGAGTGTGTGTGTGCATCCTATATTATTGGAGAGAATTAATTTTTTTCATTTGTGAGATGCATTTTATCCATTTTTTTATTGTATTACTACATTACCAATATTCTAATTAGAGAAGTACATATTGTATAAAATAGGAGCAGAGCTTTAATTTTTTTTAATTTATTTATTTTTTTTTTTTTTTACAAACAATGATAATTTAAGCCCTGGCTCACCGTCTCTCCTCTCTGTCCAGGGTGGCCGGGCAGCCCATCCTTTCCTGGTGGGCCCTGGAGATCAACAGGTCAGAAGAATATACCACACAACAGGTTTATTAACAGTGTGTTCATTTTCATTTGAGCTTGAAAAAAAAAAAAAAAAAAAAAGCAAAATTGTTGCTAAAACTTGCAGGCAAACGTACATTTGGCCCTTTGGGTCCAGGAAAACCGAGGGGTCCTTGTGGCCCTTGAGGTCCCTAGACCAACACACATGGTACGGAGTGAGGAGAGAGGGAGAAATATATAAAGAACAGACACATTCAGGTTTAGCAATCGTTTCCAGATGACTGAGACATGATAACTGGAACCATCCTAACTTTTCATAACAGTGGGAAAGAGGACCAAAATGGGTGTGTTCTGGGGGTGGACACATAGCGGGATAACACACCCTCCCCATACTTCAGTGTACTCAGTGAGTTTTAATGTGATCTTTTTATTCCTACATCTATTTCAGAATAATTTATTCCATTGATAGCATCACGTGTGCATACTAAACTTGAGTTGAACATCCTCTTTGGACCTCTGCAAGCAGCTGTACCTTGCTGTAGGACTACTGAGCAGTGCTCACGGAGAAAATTGCAAAATTTGAAAAAGGAGGAGAAGGAAAATGAGTGGCTACTAACCCTTTCTCCTGGTGGGCCAGGAGGTCCGTCGTTGCCTGAGGTGCCCTGTTGAGAGAGAGAGAGAGAGAGAGAGAGAGAAAGAGAGAGAGCGTTGAAAAAGTTCTCAAATTCAGAGCCGAAAATTGAGAATGCATTAATGTTTCAACAGCTAATCTGTTTTCATGTGAGTTCTCTTAATTCCTCATGATGAGATACTAGAGTGTCATTCTCACAGCCTCAAATGAGATGATTTTAAATATTTTTCTCCTCACCTTTGCACCTGGCTTTCCTGTTGGACCTCTAGCACCTCGTCCACCCCGCGAACCCTACAGAATATCAAATTCTGAGTAGAAACCTCATTGAACAGAAGGTACGTAGAAGAAAAAGTGAAAAGGAGATGGATTTGTTTTCCCTTGACTGTCAGTTTATACAGCTGAGTGTTTCGCACAGAAAAATCAAACAGAGGAAGAGATAGTTGGACTGAACAAATCATTAACATGGACAACGCGGGATTGCCTACCGTCGGGCCTCTCTGTCCTCTGGGGCCTGGTTTTCCACCCAGTCCCTGAGAAAGGAAAGATCAAAAGCTTCGATTCACAAGAAACTTTGATTTGCTCACGTGACGCCTTCGTCATGTGTTGCCAAATATGTTCTGACGCTCTGACACATGCATTAGAAAGGAAAATAAATAATCTGATTGCTGCTTTAAGTGGTTGCCCGAAGGCACTTGACAGCTTGAACTACCTGTCAGCTGCCAGGGTTGTTTGGCTTTTACCGCCTGTCTACTCGAGCGAGCGCGTCTTATCAATAAGAAACGCCAGTCTCCCACCATTCCACCGTCCATTTCAGCCCGTCCTCAGTCTACTCCATAATTACCCCGTTTCTCGGCACTTCTTTGTCCTTCCTTTGAACCTGGCGTGATTGCACGCCAGTCAACTCCTTCCCCGTTTGTGGGGGTGGAGAGACCATACAGCATCAGTGGCAGCGACACCACGGAGATATTCCAGGGGCTACTGAAGCTGACATTTCTAAACATGAAGCCGCCCCCGAGCCCAATTGGAGGCTGGAGTGTTGGATATAAAGACTACCTGTCCACAATTACAGTCTGTGTTTGATGTTTTGGACCCTTGAGGGTCCTGCTTAGGCTTTTCAGCCTTCTTTAGTGTTTCATGCTTTCAGTTTTAAAATAAAATTCAATTACACATAATGAGTGGCAATTTAGCCAGCTATTTCTTAGCCAGACGCAGCTGTGAGTTTACAAGTAAATGCATGATGACTTTAGTCTTCTGCTCGTTAACGGTCAGACTGTGCGTCTCTTCGACCGTGCATGCTGTGGCTGTTGCACTGAGCAAACAAGTCAGAAATCTGCTAAAATGAGGACGAGTGAGCTCACAGAGGAACAAAACAGAATAATTAGCTTTGCGGCTCACCCTTGTGCCCTTCTCGCCATTCGCCCCGGGAAATCCATGGAAGCCATTGGAGCCCTGCATAAAACATAAAGGATGAAAGAGTGAATAAAGACAGAGGCTAAAGGACAGTAAAAAAAAAAAAGTGAGCGATCACCCCTTTTCTATCTCAAGTACAATTTTGACCATTTTGACACAGGCTGCTGTAAACAATTCACTGGCTTGGGCTAATTAAGACAGACACTCCCCTTGTTATCAAAAGGCTGCAATCTGCAGATCAATGACAACCCTCCTTTATTGCCTTGAAGGAGCCCACAGGAAAGGTTTAGCCAGCACCATTTCCAGCCTGTCTGACAGAGGTGCTGACCCGTACAGTTGTTAGCACAGTTAAGAAGCGAAAGAAGGAGACGGAGGAGCAGAAAGTGCAAAAACAGACGACGAACAGGGAAACCGTATTACTCCCTTGATGCCCATCAGCGGTCTATTTATTGAGCCTGCTCAGTCTGTGCCCTCTGGTGGCAGCAGTGGTGCCTTCCGGGCAAATACTATGAGGCAAATCACTGACGGATGAATAAAAGGAGAACAAAGCAGTAGTCTTTGTTTAGCCACGCAAAAATGCTCTACATTTCTTTGTTGAAGTTGCACTTCAAGGTCATAGCAGGGCGTTGAGTGTAAAACTTCATCTGATGCAATGGTCATTGACATTGTCGTCTAAGCACATGCACCGCAACACGCAACTGTGTGTAGAACTTGTGGAGACATCAGGACAAAATTTGGGGGGGGGGTTAGAGGGGTGGATTTGTAGCCAACTGAGGCTATTGCAAAATGGTCTCCAGGATTAACGGCGTGGCACATGCTGTTAACGGAGTGATGGAGTGCAGCAGCCAAAACCAAAGTGGGATCCACTGACTGATCCAGGAGGATAAAGGCTGCAAACAGGCCAAGAATTTCACCCTGAGCCTGCCCAGGGGTGGACATGTTGTCCCACTCAGAAGGAAGGAACCTCTATTGTAACTTCCACAACTTGTTACGCTTTTAAATCTGAAATTTTTTTTAAAGGTCCTCATTTAAAGAGAGAAGATCTTTTTTTTTTTTTTGCCACTCATTAATACCTTTGAAGAATACAGTTTCATTAAAATAGTTGTCCATAGTTGTATTGGGAACCTTTGTGTTTAAATTATATTATTGTTTATATTAGCATATTATGTAATATTTGTCGTTAAAATTAATAGGATCTTGGCATTTTATTTAAAATCTTAACTAATTAACAGATCTTAACTAATTAACAGATGACAGATATCAGATTGACAATAAACTGGGTTTTATCAGTCTTAGTACGCACCTTAGGACCTTGTTTGCCAGGATACCCGGGCAAACCAGGGACTCCAAGTTTTCCCTAAAAAGCAGAACAAAACAAAAGTAAACTCTCAATGAAGCAAAAGAGACACTGGAGACTGTGGGAAAGTTCACAAAAGTTCACAAAAGACTGAAGGTCATTTAGAGATACAGTACATGCAAAATTTGATCGACCGAACCCAACATACCACCTGGCTCTCACTGTACATACTTAGAGCAAAACGTACAGAGATGAAAAAGTTAAAAACGCAGGTTAACTAACTCATCTGTCTGGAAAACCAGTTTTGGTGTGAAAAAGATCATCTGTTTTTCTGTGTTTTAACCCCAGAGTGGATTGATTCTAGTGTAGTTTCTACGTGTCGATAACTTATTCATCAGTAATTACTTATTTTTATCTGCAAAAGATGCTGTAAACCTCTGCTGGGTGTCACGATGATGGATCAGTGGCAGAGTCAGAGTTTCGCAGCGAAATGGTAACAACATGAAGTCAAGTTATATGGGACTGTTGATATGAGTAAAAAGAGGATCAGAGCAACTGCAAATCTTTTTTCAGTTCATAAAAGACATCCAGTTGTACAGTTTGGTCTTGGGAGCTAGTGATAATTTACCTTCTCTCCCGCCAACCCTGATGGGCCGAGTTCTCCTCCGGGTCCGGACTTTCCCTTGGGGCCCTCGGGGCCATCCTCTCCCCTTGGCCCTTGTGCGCCAGATTCACCCTTGATGAAAAACAAAATTGCATTTGCTGCTCTGTCTTTCTCAGACTTTCTTGTGTAAATGACGATTTACCTTATCGCCCTTGAGACCCATGTCACCTTTGAAGCCAGGGAATCCATCCTCTCCCTAAAGATAAGAGAAAGAAAAATAGTTAACTGGCTGTCCTTTTATCACTGATGTGTTTTTTCTTCTTCTTCTTATTTCCTTAATACTGCATTGTGTAAATATCCAACAAAAGTGACGATGGGGTTTATCATGGCAGCTAATTCCTGTCAGCGAGTTAGTTTCATCCTGCAATAATACTGGCACCTAGTGGCCATTGAAGGATTTGCCCGAACTGTTCTGAAATAACCACAGTCAACTGTGTTATACTGACACCCTGTGGTTTACTTTCAGATTACATTATAATATATATTTTTTGCTCCCAAAACCGTTATTAAGTGAGATTAAACAGCAGCGCGTTCTTTGAAACAACGATGGCTCAGAGAGATCAAATTGAACACTAGTTGAACACTAAAATACATGCAAGAAGAAAATGGTCACAGGTCAGCTTCCTTTGAAAAGGTCCACACAAACAGCCTCATTCAATGTTCTTCGTCCCATTACTTCTCAGCAGCTCGCAGACTTAACTATTATTCGGATGGACCTTTTGCAGTTTTTCCACCAGCAGGATTCCAAAGAAGCCTCAACTGAGATGGAATTACAGATTTTCTTTTTAGACAATTTGTCAATTTGGAGAAAAGGTTGCAGAGGTGTTTACCTTTTCTCCTTTGCCCCCTTTAAGGCCTCGAATTCCGTCAGCACCCTGATAAAGTCGGGAAAATGGAAGTCAGGATTAAAGTCACAGAGATTCAAACCCTAAATAGACGGATTACAGTCATGCTTACTTTCACACCACGAGGGCCAGGGTAGCCAATGGATCCTATTGGACCCGGAGGACCCTGAGGAAGAGAGTCATTTACTTTTGAGCAATCATCACTTTACTTCTCAGTTTGCTGCAGCAGATAAAACAAAGGAGCTTGCAGAAAAATCACCAAATTAGCCAGCCCCAGCAAATACTGAGTGGGTTCATTTGTCAGTTTTTACGTTTGGGACAGCTTGGAAGATTATCTAATGTGTGCTTTGATATCAAACCCATCCCCAGGGGCCCATTTGGTCCTGTGAACATGAAATGGGATGTCCCGACCCTGCCCTTGCTCACGTGAGGTCTAATTTAAAGAGTAACTGCTGTGCGTTATACTCACGGCCGTTCCTTTCTCGCCTGGAGGACCTTCTTTTCCTGGGTGACCCTGCAAAACGAAGCCCAGGATGTGATCAGTGTCTCATCCTGATAGCCGGCATTTTGACTGAATGACGCAGAAAAGTGCTACTCACAGGGGGGCCGTCGGCGCCAGCGAGGCCGGCCATACCTTGCTTCCCCTGTGGTCCCTGCACGGAGGAAGCAATAAATGCAACGTTCAATGAGCAGACGTACAAAACACATGACAGCACACTCTGTCAGCTTTAATCTAATCAACATGCTGTCGGATAAAGGCAAAGTTTTGCCTACTATTTCATCCTCTGTGTGTGTTTGTCTGGTCATTTGTCTGCATGTGTGTGAATGTTTTAACTTTCTGAGAAGCCAATAAGGGACGTATGTCTGCAGAATCACTTATGAAGTCAGACATTCACTTATCGAAGCAGCAGAGCACAGTTGTGGTTGGCCGACTGCTTCGGTTTCTGCTTTACTTACTTTTTCACCTGGAGGCCCAATCGGACCTTGAGGACCAATAAGACCCTGGAAAACAGAGGAGAAAAGGTCCGTTATGAGAAAGGTTCAGTGAATTAAATTTCTTCTCCATGACCAGCAGCATCCTGTGACATCTATATATTATTTTGAAGCATTTAACTTACTTTTAATTCTTTTTTATTATTACATCAGCCACTTCCTGCTGCTTATTTAGAAGTGTTTTCACATGTGAATAAATTTATTCACAGCTAAAATCACAGCCTCGAACACCTCACACTTTCCAGGGGAATTATGACATTTTGTTCGTTTCACTAATGTCAGTGGCTGTGATATCTACCTGGCAACGTAGCCTGGCTGCAACAGTAGATCTATTGTTTACTGGTAAAGACGACCACAGACTGGAAGATTTCCGCTGTGCCACAAACTGGTCTTGGTAATCAGACTGAAACCTATCAAATGAGTCCAATATGTCTCACTGGAGCAGGACAGCGTGCATAGTTTTTTTTTTCCCTTTCTGGCCACAGGGAAAAAAGAGGAAAAAAATAAACAGAAGAATGAAAACCCTTAAAACATTTTAGCTCTCTCAGGCATTTGTGTGGAATGTTCCGCAGCCTGCTGGTGACTTAATAAGGAATAAAAGATGAAAACTAGTAAAGCAAAAGAAATATTTTCCTGTCTAAAGCCTGGTTGAGAAAACAAGTTCTTGGATCTTCTTCCAGCATGGGCAAGATGACCAAGAAAGCAAGCGAAGGAGCGGTATGAGGAAAGACAGGATAGACAGCAGACAAAGATAAAGGAAATCAGGTTAGAAAAACAAACAAAACAAAACAAAAAGAACCAAACAGAAGCTTACGTGAGGACCAGGCAAGCCCTGCTGTCCAGGAGGCCCAGATTCTCCTTGTGGACCCTGTGAGGAAAAAACAATTCATATATCCTCCTGTATAATTCATATATAGCATTATTCATTATGTATTCAAAAACCATGTGTGAACTACAGTTATAGAATCATTACTGGCCAAGGCTTGATAAAAATGGTGAAATTTCTTGGTTGAATAGCCGAATAAATGATGTCAAACAGGTAAAGACACACAACCCATCTCTGAGAGTATCCAGATCATCCCAAAACTCTCACGACTGCAGAATCCAGTGGTCAGAACAACATCTATATCTGGCCCAAAAGCATCTGGGTCAGGATTAAAGCTAATATGAGCTGCCGGGATTGTGGGTTTGTCGGTATTGCTGCCGAGCATTAGTGCACTGCAAAGCAAACACACACAAAAGCAGACAAGGTCCTTTGCAACAATCCACCACAGCTGTTCCAACAGTGGATACAAATGCTGGAGTCAGCGCAGGAGCCAGTGTGTCAGGAATGCTGCTAGGTTGCTAAACTCTCTGGGAAGCTTCGCTCCAGAGCCTCTGTTTTAAATAACTTTCTTCCTGGGATGCTGTGTGTGTGTGTGTGTGGGGGGGGGGGGGGGGGGGGGG
>BJFM01002720.1:103289-114381 GCA_016586285.1 Arothron firmamentum
GGGGGGGGAGTTACCTCAGTCTTAGCTTGTTCAGTTGGGGGGGCATCTGTGGTTAACTCTCCTTCAGTGTAGTCATAGAATCCACCATAGTCATAGTTAGTGTACTGGAATGTAAAAGGGATGTTGGGGGAGATAATTAGTAAAATCATGTAAATAAAGTCACAAAATGGCAGCTCATTTACATGGCAACATATTAGCTTTCGACATATTATTTCAAAAATGGTGGAACACATGGTGAAACCATTAAAATATTACATCCATATCACAAGGCTGAAAGCTTGATGGATGCCAGCAAGAATCCTCTGTTTTTATTTTAGCCAAATCTGAGTGGTCCACATATTCCTGCTAAAGCTCTGAACCAAGCAGGCAGCAATTAAGATTCTTGAAGGCTTTAACCAGGGCGTTGCAAGGTTAAATTGGTGCTGGTAACGACTTATCTGCCCCGAAAACCTAATTGTACTTAACAGTGTCCTCAGGGATTTCACAAATAGGCCCTTTAAAGCAGAAATGTTACACTGGCCTGACTCATGTTGCATGTTTTTACATGAAACGTAAAATAGTACAAAAGGAATTAATGCCGGTGAAGGATGACGCGGGGATGCTTTTCTTCTGTCCAAACAAAATAGTTCTTTTCTCTCTCTCTCTCTTTTTTTTTTTTTTGCCCTGCAAATCATTCCAACCAGGTCACACCGTGGTTTATGTGGGGCTCACGTTGCAGTTTGTTTACCCTTGGGATTGAATTCGGCTTCACCCAGTAGAGGGGAAAAATCACAAACACAACACAACGACAAAGTATGATTTGAAACAGTGAGCTGCCCTTTTTTTTCCCCCCCTGGCATGCCCTGACTTCAGGTGCTTCAAAGACTGCACAAACCCTGTTGTCTGCCTTCAATTTAGAGTTGCAATCAACCATGAAGCATGAGTAGCCCCTTTTATCATTATTCAGTAGTTCTTATCTAACTCATTATTTTTCAGATTTGGTTGTCTGGGTGGGAACTTCATGCCTCAGCCCCGCCATTGCATCATTCCTGTATGGTCTCTGGCTCCAGCTAATGGAACGTTATGGCTTCAGGTTTGCACTGTGCATGGAAAAATTGCAGAAAAATATGGAGATGCAAAGTTTTTGCACGCTTGCAACATTATTTTAGTTCTATTATTTTCAGAAGAGCGATGAGTAAAATTAAATAATATGACAAGCTCCTGTTCCATCAGCTGAGGGATTTATATGATTCCCTGGACGACTGCTAAACTCATAAAGAAAACGTTCCACGGCTGCTACAGTGTTGGCCTGGCCTTATTTCAGTGGCCTGGAGAGAAAGAGAGAAGTCACACAAGAGTAAAGCTCTGGCCAGAATAACTGGACTGACTGAAAGAAAAGTAGCTGCAGGTCAGAGAGAAAGAGAGAGAGAGAGAGAGAGAGAGAGAGAGAGAGTGTGTGAGAGAGAGAGTGTGTGTGTGTGTGTGTGTGAGAGAGAGAGAGAGAGAGAGAGAGAGAGAGAGAGAGAGAGAGAGCACGAGGGACAGATTCAGAAAGATTTATGGTGTTGAAGTGCTTGGCTGCTCTGAAGAAGGCTTGGATAAAAGGTATAAACACAGACGGCTGCTCATAAAGCTGAAAAAAAAAGAAAAAAAGTCCAGCATCACTTTCTTTTCCTTTCTTTTAGCTGCTCTGGAGAAATAGCTGATGACTGCAAACACAGAGCTCGTCAGGTCAACAGGAGCATCCTCAAAGGTCAAATACTTCAGTAAAATCAGGAACGTTCAATTTAAAAGTTTAGACAATTTTACACTGCAAAGATGGGCGAGGAGGGGGTCATAAATTCGTCTGTCCTGCGAACTAAGACTGCTGAGGAAAACTTAAATGACAGACTGGAATGTAGAAAAAACATTCCAGTTAAAACTACACAGCAAGCACCAATCAATAACCTCAGATTTATAAAATCAGATTTCTAACTTTCTGACATCACAAAAGCTGCCTGTTGTCTCCGAGCCTTGGTTCTGAATCCTAAACTTGATGAAGAAGCAATATTTTCCAGGACAATGTACCCACTGTACAGCCAATATTTTCAACTAAAGACCTGGCTTTTCACTATTTTTTCTTTTCTTTCTTGAAAAGAGGTGTGCAAAGTCCACTTTTCCAGGTACTGGGGAAGGAAAAGCTTAAATTTCTCTGGGAGTCTGGGCAGAGTCTGCAGAAGTCGTTAGAGATATAAATCACAGGACCACTCAAAGTGGGCTCAGACTTTGTGGCAAGGAAGGAAGGAAAACTTTCCAGTGTGAGCTCATCAGTTTTTTTTTGTAGTTTTTTTTTGTGTCTTTGTCTAAAATATAGAGGAAACTATCAGCTAGCAAAACGCACCGAACGAGCAAAATACAACAATGAAAATGACAAAAGAAGGTGTTCACCTAAGAGAGCCTTCTTCTTTCTCTATACTTTAGAGCTAAAGAAGCTAGATTGTGAGTCTGCAAGTTCCCTTTAGCTTCTAATAATATGGAATGAACCAAAAGATAGCTCAGTATTTTAGTATGGTTTGTTTGGACTTGGAAGATGTTTGCCTTCTCTGTGGATCGCTGACTCGTTGGATACTATAGGTGAAATGTAATGACTGACAGCTGTATGTGTGGATGTGAGCGGTAAAGTTTGAAGGCCTGATTCTGGATTTTTTGGCTTCAACAAACAATCAATAATGCACAGATGTCTGAACTACTCTGGCAATGTGGGAAGGCGGGATTTGCATCATCATTTTCATACAGCATGATAAAAATAAATGGACACATGCTGTCCACAGTCGTATCTGTCCAACA
This sequence comes from Arothron firmamentum, assembly GCA_016586285.1. Lineage (NCBI taxonomy): Eukaryota > Metazoa > Chordata > Actinopteri > Tetraodontiformes > Tetraodontidae > Arothron > Arothron firmamentum. The sequence goes on from BJFM01002720.1 coordinate 106,095, forward strand.
ATTGATGACTCAACGGTTGTTAAATTCCCATAAACAAAAGATGGGGTTTGGTGTGGCGACGGTTTGCAAGTCTGGCCAAACTCCATTGTTCCAATGGGAGTGACAGCCCAGCGGACAAGCTGCCAAGACAGTTCTAGTGGACTCTGAGCAGGACAGCGTGCAGAGCCTGCGTCTTTTGTTGTATAAAGACACAGATGGCTGAAACCGCTATGGCATTAGTGATTTATGTGTGGGATGGAGAAACTGGAGGGGAGGGGACAATATTTGTAAGCTATTAAAGGCTCTGAAATGCTCAAGTCACTACCACACCCTGAAAGAGGATGCTGTATTACCCCATCCTGCATCCTTTTTTCCCCCCCTCCCCAATGATTTATCATCTCATTATTAATATCTCAGACTCACATGTTCTCTCTTTGTTTTCACTCTCCACCTTTTATTGTAAATTCCTACATCCCTCCCTCCTTAAAGTCCACCCTATTACACCATTTTTCTTCCCTCTCTGCACCTTCTTCTCCAGATACTGACCTCGCCCTCCGGTTCCTGTGCCTGGGGGGTGTCCTGGTGGTTGGGCTTCTCACAGTCAGGGCTGTAGTGTTCACAGTAGTCATAGGCTGCCCTGGGGTCTGCCACTATCAGCAGCTGTTGAATGTCTCCCTGGAATGAAGGGAAGGGAAGGGGGAGGGGGGGGGGGGAGACATGTCAATGGAAGCCACAGCATATTTCACACAGTTGGATTTTGAAGTGGGAAGCTTGTTTTCCCCCTCCTCTACTTGTAATGTTTTTATTTAGTCTGACTGTAAATGAAAAAAAAAGAAAAGAATGAAGAGGTCCACATGAATAATTCTATAGGTGAGCTATTTCTTGCCTTCTTCTAACCTGTTTGCCTTGGCAAATGGCTCCAAATACTACAGTTCTGTTGATGTTGAGCAGAAGCCAAGCAGAAATGCTATGCAGAAGACCTCCACGTTATAGGATATGGGAATTTAAAATGGAGCGATGCAGGATGGTTTTGCGAGGACATGCGCTGTGCACATGCTGTGTAACAATCCGAGTAAGTGTTTTCTCACTTTGTTGCTTAATTTAATCAAGCTGAAGTCCTACTATAAGTCCTACTGACAGTATAGTTGACAGTATTTTACGGAAGTTCCTCCAGCCCTAGTGGTCTTAAATAAAGTCATCCACTCTTTTCAACCAATGATGTAGGCAAACCATCCTTTCAGAAACCAGATATCCATAAGAATATATCTAGATGTTTTACCTTTAATGGTTGTAAGACCTCTTCCAGACTCAGACTTGAGTCTGACTCAGACCTTAGAGAAGGAAAATCCTCTGCCCAGCAGATAAATAACCTCGCTGCACACTTATCTCAGGCCGTCTGTTTTTCATGAGCTTTTAGAAGAGGAAATTAGATCCCTTCTTTCCATGAGCCAAAGGCTCTTTTTCCGCCGTAGTTGCCCGCGGAATTCCTCCACCAGGAATTCAGTGTCAGTGTGGAGCATGTCATTCATACCAGTCTAGCACGAGGCTACCTCAGCTGACCTGCATGCAGGACCCACCTGGACCGAGTAGCAAGGGTGCCAGCTAAAGCAAAACAACCTGTGTGCACTGTGGGTGGCCTCCTGGCAGGAAGCTCATACATGCGCTTCGCATGAAATTACAGGAGGCAGCATCTGTATATGTGTGTCCCTCTGGAAACCATTAGAAGCAGCTTGCCCTGCGTTCATAAAGCAAATCTGTACAGTATGGAACAAGTTAGAGATCAGACCCGAACTTACAGTATATTTGCCTTCTGTAGTTTATGCTCTAATCAGCCTGCTCGCAGGTGTACAGCCATCATTTCAATAAAAAACACATGACACAGAGTTCTCTACCATCCAGCAGAATCAACATTGAATTACGCCGTTTCTCTTCCTCTCCATAAACTCCATACCCCATTAAAACAGCAGTGGCATTAAAAGAAAACATGTGCAGCCAGGAGGTTGTCAGTCCAATCCCAAGGCTTCAGAATAAATCAGGGTGGGGAAGAGTGAGAACAATTCTGGGGCCAGATGTTTAACGGCCATATGTGGCCAGCAGATCAAACTGTGGTTTTACTGGGAAGCGTCCAGGTGTGAATGTGTGAGTGGAACCGAGGGTGGACGGAGGGCGTTTCTGCAAACGAAAATTGAACTGACTCAGGCTCTGCACCTCCTCTGAACCTCCCACAGCAGCGAAAGCTACACTGACAAATAGAGTAGGCCATCTCAAATGAATAACACTTGTCCAGACACTACGCACACGGCGTGCACATTTCTCTGTACGAGCGCTTCCAAGTGCCTGAAACCAAAAGACGGGTGAAAAATAAACACATATGGCATTTGGAAGAGGGCTGTCTGCTTGAGCACAGAGAGCAAATGTGCCTTTTGATTTTCATTTTGTCAAACTCATCCAAGTGACTCTTCAATAAAAATGCAGCATTTGCTTAGTGAGCTGTTCTGTAACTGAACACCAGGCAGCAGGTAAAAGCTCTCAGATGCAAAAGTTATAGGAAAAGGTGTTAAATAGCCTATTTTAATTAGATCAAAATGATTAAACAAAGTCTAAAAAACCTCCTTCCCTATAAGACTGACACTCCAGTCATGTTTAAAGCAAAACTATTTTTGAGAAAAAAAAGGGAGACTTTTTAAGAAATTGGTTGCTTTTTGCATGGTCAGTATTAGGTAATAGTATAAATACCACAGTACGCCACACTGTTTTACTTCATCACATGCGTCAAAATCCCAATGACAATATCCAAAATGGGATCATGTCAGAAAGCAACTCGCCAAAGCTACAATCTAAAAGTATTCAAGTTATGCAGTGATTCACTCACTTCTGAATTGCCCTTCACTCAGATCTCTCTCACTGTCGCTCTTAACTCCTTCATCTGTAGCTAACTGGGTTTGTGGATTTTACCATCTGGGCCATCTTGAGCATATCTTGGAGGCGTTTGAGCATCTTCTCATGAAGCAGGAATGATCTACAGCTCAGGCAGCACCCTGAGAAAACTTCAAGTGCAGACTATGACAGTGTAGTGAGTGTGTGTGTGTGTGTGTGTGTGTGTGTGTGTGTGTGTGTGTGTGTGTGTGTGTGTGTGTGTGTGTGTGTGTGTGTGTGTGTGTGTGTGTCCCTGTATTGTGTTTGTGTCCTACATATTGAGTACACAAATACGCATTCTACTAGCAAAGTGGGGGTCATTTTTGCTCGTCCCCACAGCTTAAAAGGACTGTTCGAGGCTTTAGACTTGATTTTCAGGACACAGCCTGCTGGTCACCTGAAAGCAGGTACACTCTTTTGGCAGATCGTTAAATCTCAACTCTTAACCCTGCATACTGTCAAAAATATGGGCTAGCGAATGTCACTCAGGATACTGGTGAACACTGAGAGAGTGTGAACTCTGACTTTACTTCATTCACGAGCAACATCGGGTGGCAGCCTTGATTAGAAGCAGATCCACTTGGACCTGCATCAGACATGACAGGAGACACAGGATTTTCCCTCTCTGCATTTGTTGGATTGTATTTAGAGGCATAAACAAGCCTGTGACTTATGTTTGCCTTCACAGTCTTTACAGCATATTTGATTTAGACGCATTGTCAAAACAAGCCAAACAGGAACAACAGCGTTCTCAAAGAGATTTGATCCTTACAGGCAATCCTTTCAAACTGTGCTAGAACGTCACATCTTAGGCGTGGGCTGGTAAAAACCTAAACGGAGCCATCCTGCTGCAGACATAACAGATGTTCAATTTTAAAAATCTGACTGGCAAACCAAGTTGTTGGTGGAACAAGAGGACCTTCGCCCATGGGAGGTATTAAAAAAACACAAAGTCAGATGATTGCATTAGCTGCAGTACATCACTGACACACAAACGCGCCATTGTTCCAGGTGGAATCTATAATGCTGATGATAAGAGAAAGAAGGGGGGTGCACAACAACCAGATTTCCCCCAGTGTGTTATTAATTAGAGCTTTTGTGGTCTAAAGAGGGAAAATTTCTTTTTTAGCAGCAGGGATACACAAAGGCTTCACACACACACACACACACACACACACACACACACACACACACACACACACACACACACACACACACACACACACACACACACACACACACACACACACAGTGGCTTATGAAGCATTGAGCTGGCAGTAGCTCCTAAAACTGAACCATCTGCTTCCCTTTCTTCACTTTTCTGTCTCCGTTTTCTTTTTTCCATGAGCAAAAACTTTAAGAAGCATCTTGGGTCCTCTTCTTCCCCACCGGGTTGTTACCAGAGGGTCACCCCACGAGGGGATGGACGGGAAGACTACTTACTCATACCTGCATCAGAGCAGCACATTTAAACTTTTACAGGACTATAATCAAAAGAAACAGCTGAAGATCATATCCAGAGATGTGGGACAAAAATGTATCTTCTTGTCGTTACGGAGGATTAAAAGCGAGTGATGCAGCTCAGACAGAGTCTGAGCGTTGGTCTTTCTGCCAAATCAAACGGAAGAAAAAGCTGAAGCAAAGGCTCTGGGTCAGTCAGAGTGGTTACATCTCTCTACCAAAGACTTGCTCTTTAAGGGAAAGTATTGAAGAGCAATTAACTACTCAGTACTGACAGGCACATAAGAAGATTATCAGCACCCCCCCCCCCCCACCACCCCCAAAGCGTCCTCAAAAATAGACATTTTTCACAAATAAACACCTGTAATTGACATATACAGTACAGGGCACACACTGCACCACCAGAGATTTCCATCCCAACCTTTTGGCTCTGCATAAAGAACAAAACGGAAAAAAAGATTTGAATCTGGATGTGTGCAGTTGGAGACCAGGTCAGGCAGCATATCTTTTAAACAGCTGTGCGCCGGGAGCCAAGACCAAGTGCACACACTGATCATATTTTCCTCTTGCCTTCACTCGTCCCCGCGCTTCCAGCTTTGACACCTGCTCATGCGATCTACGGCAGTAATAGAAGCTTGCGGCTCCGAGCAGTTTCAGGAGGGAAGCACAATCACCTGGCAGCCCCGACTCATGAGACTGTGGAATCAGACTGATCAGACTGGACAACAACACAGCTACAATTTATGATCTCATACAGCCATCAATCTAAAATCTTACTCATAATTACCATAATTAGGGACCAGTTAGAAAGAACAGATTCAATTATGAAATCAATCAGGTTTTTGTTTTCCAAAGCACAGTTCATTAGGGTTTTGTTACAATGATAAGGAAAAATCTCACAAGTCTGACTTTTTTACTTTGAACAATAAACCAAAAGAGTCCTGAACGATAAAAAGTACTGTACTGGATTTTCGATTATGGGTCGTGGTTTGGTTTCGTTAGTTGAGATGTGACAATGATTTCATATAAAAACTAAGTAAATCAACTGGGTGTAGAAAAAAATCCTGTCACACCAGTTCCTGAAATCCACAAGCTCCATTATAGATCACCGCTGTTGCGTCAAGCAACCATTCATTTTTTTTAATACCCTTCAAGAGAGGAACCTCTCCAAACACATTTCCTGTATTAAGATGTTTGCCAGAATAGCAGTGTGCTGTTAAGTAGCCAGTTTGCAATCAACAAATGAAAGGTTGTTCAACTGGAAGTGGAAAGAATCACAGAGTCATATATGGCCACCCGGCAGCAGCGATTCCAAACCTTCCTGCTACTGGCAAAGAGCCCCATATCCTTTGAAACAAAAGCAACCCTTTTCTGCTCGTCAAATTACCCTCTTAACGGCATTCGTAGCGCTCAAACTAACAAGAAGATAAGAGTTGCAGAGCTGTTTATAAATCAGCTTTAAAAATACAACAGAATCGGTGAAAGTGAAGGCAGCTTTTATCCTCAGCACTAAAGCATTAATAACCTTAATTACAAACCCAGCTCTAATAGCTGATATACTGATAGCGTTCAAAAGCTTATTGAGCCTCAGTGGGCTTGTTATGATTGAGAATCTCTCTAAAAGGTACATACCTTGAACCTCAATATCACGTAAACTCTTCTACCTGAATTAAGACGGGTGGGTTCTCCTTCTGACCCAGAGGCAGACACTTTGCAGGCAGCCCCGGTGTGGAAACATTCCACACAGACACGAAAGAAAGATCATCATCTGTGTCACTTCAGTTCACTTCATGCAGAGATCTCCGAACAACGATTTCTTAGACAACGATTTACTGACAAAGCATTTATTGTTCCCAGCATTTACCTGCTGGGAACAATATGAGCATCCAAAATCTGATGAGCCCAGCTTTTATTAAGAGAAATTTCTAAACAAATGCAGCCAGTGTTGAGACAGAGAGGGATTATTCACAACCTTTGCCAGGTATGCAAAGCCAATATTGTTGTTCTGGCTAATAAAATTGAGTATTTCTGCATGTACAACTAAATGAAAAACAAATACCATTTCTGTTGTGCCTGGAGCATTTAAAATTAAAGTCTTAGAGAGAAAATATATCCCTTTTCAAAACAGAAAAAGGGACTTTGGGTTGAAGATTGACAATATGCTTTCCATTACGACCCAGAATGGAGAAATAAATGGCATGTCGCCTTCGGAATCCAACTAAAAACATAATTGCTTCAATCCAGTGAATGTCTGCATTATATTTGTACAAGACTTCTGTGCAGGTGGACCAAATGCTCTGTTTCCATGCTAGTTTGATTAAAATTTCCAAGTCAGCTTCTTCCAAAGAGTTGTTGTTTGCGTACCACATTCATGATGGGTGCCTGCCATTGTCTTGCCTGCTGTTTAGACTGTATGTAACATATGAAATGTTTGTGAAAGGCAGATAGCACTCATTTTTCACTGCTTAGAAATGGTTGCTTCCATCTGATGGAGCTGATTAGAGATGCTTAGATTAGGAACATGTCTGTTGTCAGTCAGGCTGCTGATTGCAATCCGAACTCCTCTCAGCTCTGCTGGCAGACAGCTGCTCCTGGATGCTGAACACATGTCTGTGATTTAGGTGTGATTAAGAATTACTATTTCCAAACTGACGTCAATATTCAATCATATGGTCCAACAACGCGTGATGGGAAAATGCATATGGTTCATTTCTCTATCCAAGAAATGTCACTCCTGCTTAGAAACTGTGCAACGCAGGACCTCACTCAGTTTTAGAATGGATCAATGACACACCCTCCCTGAACCATGGGACAGGATATGATAATTGCACATACGCCAGTTGGAGCAAACAGTGATGATGTTTCCATCTATCAACACATCTGTTCAACTTGGAAAACCTCTCCTAAGGACTAATTTCCCGGTATTACTTAGCAAAAAAATGATTTTATAACATTTACTGATTTTACGGTTCGTAATTAAACTACCTGCCTAATTAGTCACAACAGCACAAGCTTCAAGAAGCCAAACACAGACTTTCCAAATATGACACCAATATTGATCAAAATGCAGATTGTTTTTGATTCAACATGTCCGTCTCACCTCAAAGACCTCCTCATCCAGGATTCTGGTACCGAAGACAGTAATGCCCTCAGTGTTGATGACAGCCCGTTTGCTTCTCCGCAGCGGCCTGGTCACCTTCTTCTTACAGTCCACAATGATGGTGACACTCTTCTTGTCCACGCTGAGAGCAACACGATGCCATCTGCGCAACAAGGAAGCAACAGGGATGAGACCCACTGTCGGATAAGCAATACATCAGATTGATTACAGAGAAATCTGTTTCCTTAAACCTACGCACACTCAATGCATCGTGTTTTTATTTCTTCTTCCCCCCTTTATTGGGCAGATGCCTGGGTTTGTTGGCTTATTCTGGTTTTGTTCATTTTATCATATTGTGTTTCTGTCAAGATCACTACTACACTAGCCTCCATCTTATATTTTTTAATACATAGTTTAATGTTAGCATTGACGTTTTTAAGCATTTGGTTAGAAACTTGTGGTTTTAAAGATAATCCGGTCAGTATTTTGTATACTGACAATACCTTTCAGGGATCTAATGTGTCCTATTATAGTGACGTTTATAGTTTCAGGTAATTTGTGACCATAAGAGGAAATAAATGTTGGTCTGCTGATAGATAAATAAAAGTGACGGCCTCATCAGTCATTACTGTCGGATTCACGTCAGACAGCGTAGAACAAATGACTCAACAAACAGGAGATGATCATAAATTCTCTGGACTGAGCTTCTTGTTGACACTTCGGAAATGCGTTCACAGGATTGTTTAACTCTGGCATAAAACACAGTCAATAAATCTGCCAAGAGTGCTTTGAAGCAGATGGATGAAATGAAATTTCATATATATATATATA
>BJFM01002725.1:551-27205 GCA_016586285.1 Arothron firmamentum
AGGAGGGTCCTCAGAGACAGAGGAGGGTCCCCAGAGACAGAGGAGAGTCCCCAGAGACAGAGGAGGGTCCCTCAGAGACAGAGGAGGGTCCCCCAGAGACAGAGGAGGGTCCTCAGAGACAGAGGAGGGTCCCCAGAGACAGAGGAGAGTCCCCAGAGACAGAGGAGGGTCCCCAGAGACAGAGGAGGGTCCCCCAGAGACAGAGGAGGGTCCTCAGAGACAGAGGAGGGTCCCCAGAGACAGGTTCTGCTGATGGGGGAGTGTACAGTGTTGATATCTGACAGATTGTATCTCAGAGTCATGGCTCTGGTTCTGTCTCTGTCTCTGGTCCTGGTCCTGGTCCTGGTCCTGGTCCTGGTCCTGGTCCTGGTCCTGGTCCTGGTCCTGGTCCGCCCGTCACCAGTCGTCTTTCTGTCCTCAGTCTCCGCAGCTCCAGCAGCAAACTGGCCCAGCTGACTTTAGAGCAGATTCTGGAGCACATGGACAACCTGAGACTGAGCCTGAGCAACACCAAGAACAACTGTGAGTCCACACACACACACACACACACACACACACACACACACACACACTTCCTGGCTTCTGACCAGTTCTTGATCCCTCCATGGTCTCTCAGTCTTCAGTCAGACTCCGATTCTTCAGGCTCTCCAGCACGTTCAGGCCAGTTGTGATGAAGCACACAAGATGAGGTACTCACACACACACACACACACACACACACGCACACACACACACGCCAGCCGTGATGACGGCGGCCTCGTGCCTGCAGGTTCAGCGACCTCTTCGCTCTGGCGGAGGAGTACGAGGACTCTCAGGCCAAGCCTCCGAAGTCCCGCCGCAAGGCCGCCGTCTCCTCGCCACGCTTCCGGAAAGGAGCTGCCCCGCCCACCAACAACGAGGAGGAGAGCGCGTCCAGCAGCGCCTCGGTACGTCCGCGCACACACACACACACACACACACACACACGCTGGATTGGCAGCTGAGGTCATGTGGTCATGTGACCTGTGTTTCAGGAGGAGGAGGACTCCAAGCCCAAAGCTCCAAAGAGGAAGAGGAAAGGCTCGTCAGCTGTTGGCTCCGACAGTGACTGATCGACCAATCACGCGCCAGCTAGCAAGCAGCCGCTCTGACCACTGGGGGAGGTCCCGCCCCCTCCCGCCAATAAGCACTGACCGCCACGGGAGGGGCGGGGCTCCGAGACGCCATGTGGGCGCTGACTTTCACATGAGACTGACCAGACGGGGCAAAGGTCACCGTGTGGCTCCCATCATGCACTGGGAGGAGGAGACTTTGGACCTTTTAATGCAGGGAACAGTTCTGATGATGGACCGAGGAGACCGAGCGTGTTTGTGAATACTTTTGTCCCTTTTTTGGACTCGTTGTGGAGGATTCTAATTTCCTGCTGTTTTTAGCAGCTTCCTGTTTGTCCCGGTGCAGTAAAATGTCTGATGAGAATCATGTGGACGGACGGACGGACGGACGGCAAACAGAAAAGACAATAAATCAGGAGAGAGAAATGAAGGTTTGAAGGCTTTGGCTGTGAGGCGAGCGTGCTGGGTGGAGCAGCGCCGCAACTGGTCCCAATAAATCTTTCACTTTGATGAGGTTAAATCAATAAAATGGCAGTCAGCTGTGCCAGATTGGAGGGGCGGCTCCACCTGCTGATAAAAGCAGCACAGGAGCCGGACCGGGTGAGGTGGACTCGGGTCCAGAGCAAAGCTGGTGAGAACTTCCAGACTTTGGTAAGTGAGCTGCAGGTGCTGCTGCAGGGACCCTGAGGTGAGGGAAGGTCGGCCCCCCAGGCTGAGCGGCCTCTCACGGCTCTTCCATCTGCTTTCAGCCTGCATCATGTCGGCTGTGAAGTCTGGGTCCTCCTTGAGGTCGCTGGTTCTGACCCCGGAGCGCATCCCTTCCTTCCTGATACCGTCCCGGAGTCCGCGGCTCCGGCGGGGCCGCTCAGACCGGACCAGACTTCTGTCCGACCCTGATGAGGACCCCGTGGCCCCTGCGTCTCCCCGTGGCTTCCTGCTCCGTGTGCCGTCGCCGCGGCCCCGGCCGCGCCGCGCCGCCGCTGCCGCTGCCGCAGATGCCGGCGACGCGGACACTGACCTGACGACGCGCGCGGCCATGTCGCTGCACCACGTGGGGAAGGTGACCACGCCCTACGGGTTCCGCGCCGTGCTGGCCGCGAGCCCCTGCACGCGCAGACGGGAGTCCCTGTTTCATAAGAGCAGGCCGGCGAGCAGGCGGCAGCCGCCGGGCCCGGCAGATGTGGACGCCCCTCCGGCCTGTGGCCGAGCCCCGATGGGGCGTCTGAAGCCCGTTAAAGCGTTCGGACTGCAGGTGATGGAGGAGCTGAAGAAACCCGCAGCTGCTCTCAAAGCTCGGAGTCCCGCGGGAGGGAAGACCCGCCCGCGATGACGACGGTGGTTCCCCTGTCAGACGGTGCTCCGGGCGGTCCTTTATCCGTTTGAAATGTATTTAAAATGTCTGTCTGAGCCAACATGTTAACAAATTGCCAGAGGTTGTTTACTCAGACTTTATCTGCTCGAACTCGATTGGAAAGATTTGTCAGGTGTGTAAATTATGACCTTTTTTTTTTCTTTTTTTAATTTCGCTGTCTTTTAAATTTATTGCAACTATGTGAACGTAGTGTGTTTGTATAGGTTAAATTTTGTCAATTAAAGATTATTCCATGATTAATTACCGTTGTGTCTGTTTGCTTTCGTTAGATAAAAGTGGTAGAAACTAATTTAGTTTAATAATTGAGTTTATTTCAGTCTTTGAACCTGATGTACTCGGAAAAATACATGAAAACGAACTGCGGTTACCCAGGAGACATCCTGCAGTTCTCTAATCGCCCTGTTGGTGGCGGTAACGCACCGGAAAGTTTCCCGTTTGAGCGCGTAAGCGAAAATACGTCATTACGCATACCGGAAATGTAGTCTTTACGGAGTGTCCCATCGTTGTGGCGGGTAAGTCTTATCTGCCAGGGTTTCTGCGTTTAAATTCTGACCAGATCGCCACAGTCGGATCCGTCTGGGTTTAGACGAGGCTTTGTAAGTACCAGCTGTTGGCAGTCTGGGTGTCGGGCGGTAGCAGTCTGCTAGCCGGGGGAGAGCCTGGCAACCGCCGGTTCAGGTTTAAGCTAGCCGCTAATTGTTGCTAACGTAAATAAAGTCTCCTATGGTGTTTCTGTTGTCATTTTAACCCAATTTGTACATCTTTTCAGTTAACTTTCTGTAGTTTAGAGCTCGAGTATAATTTAAATAACCACCAGTTCGTTAATTTTTACATTTATTTATAGGTGCAGTAAATTATTCTATCAGATGTGGGGAAATTGTTAACTTTCTAATATAAACATGTTAGTTTGATATAGAAATGAGCTAGTTGAATAAAACATTCAATGTATTGGATGCACGTGCTTAAAGTGGTTATTTCTCGGTGGGAGAAACAGCTGTCAGTGGTGAAAGGTCAGTTAGATCCCATCTAACATGCTGGTTTTGCGTCTCAGGGGTCATGTGTCTCCAGAATGAACCCAGGCTCCAAACGTCTCAGACTCAGTCCATCCAAGCCCGGCATCATCAGCGACACTGCTGGCCCCTCGACCTGGCCACTGAGCTCCAGCCCGCCACACTTTTCCCATGATGCTTTGCCGCTGTCCCTGGCTGCTGGTGCTCCTGCAGGGAGAAGAGTGGAGGAGGAGGAGGAGGAGGAGGACGGGTATCTGGTGGTGGAAGAAGATGCCACCAACTCCAGTCTCATCATCACCATGGGTAGCGCACGGTTCCTCAGACCGCGCCAGCGTTCGCAGCGGCTTCGCTTGGCTGCTCAGCGTTTCCTGTCTGTTTCAGAGGACAGTCAGCTGCAGATGAAGGCAGGGAGGAGACGACCAGCCAGGAGCCGGAAGAGGAAGATGGCGGAAGACCAGCGTGGGGCGTCGGAGAGTGAGGGGGAGGTGGAGATCGACAGACAGCTGGACCAGTCCCTGGAGACCAAGTCCAGACAGCACAACCTGACCACCGTCAACGTCAAAAACATCATCCATGTGAGTGCGAGCCCGCGCTGAGAACACACACACACCGTCACACACCCAGAGTCACAGCTGAGCTGCACTGTTGGTCAACAGGAAGTGATCACAAACGAGCACGTGGTCGCCATGATGAAAGCGGCCATCAACGAGACAGAAGCCGTGCCTCCGTTTGTAAGTTCCAGACTAACGGCAGGACGGAGCAGAGCGGCTGGTGGGACACTCACACTCTTCTGCTCCACAGGAGCCCAAGATGACCCGCTCCAAGTTCAAAGAGGTGGTGGAGAAAGGGGTGGTGAGTAGCCTCTGGTCCCGAGAGTGTGTGTGTGTGTGTGTGTGTGTGTGTGTGTGTGTGTGTGTGTGTGTGTGTGTGTGTGTGTGTGTGTTCTTCTTTACAGCTGCCTCTCTACCTCTGTCTTCCGTCAGGTGATCCCAGCTTGGAACATTTCTCCCATTAAGAAAAGCGCTGATGTGAAAAAGGTCAGACTCCAGAAGGTTAGCGGTTCTGTGGCGCCTGCTCGGATCCTCATTCCGGATCAAACCGGGTCGTCCGTCAGTCGGGTTTCCTTTGTGACAGGAAGCGGTGGCGCTCGTCTGTTTGCAGTCCTGCCGTTCATGTTGATGATCGAGCCCAGAAGAGCTCTGACCTGAGTGCTTTGACTCTTGTTGAGGCTGGTTTTTGTCTCCAGCCTCCCCAGTTTGTGGACATCCTGCTGGCTGAGGAAGACTCCTCCGATGAAGAGTATCGCCCTGACGACGACGATGACGAAGAAACGGCTGAAGATGTGAGGCTGCTGACGCACGGTGACGGCCCTGGATCTGACGGGACGCAGTAGTAACCGGTGGAGGGGTGTGTGTGTGTGTGTGTGTGTGTGTGTGTGTGTGTGTGTAGACCTTCCAGGAGAGCGACCTGGAGAGCATGGCCTCCTCCCCCAGAGGGAGCCGTGTGAGCCGGGTGGAGGAGGACCGCTGCAGCCCCGGGCAGGTCAGACCCCGCGCAGACCTTGAGAGTGAACTTCCTGTACGGATTCCGTGGAATCACCAGTACTTCCTGTCCCGGCTCAGAGATCCCGGAGCAGCTCCGGGCGTGTCAGGGGGGGCTCCGTCTCCATGGGACCCCCCCCTCCTCCCAGAGCCCGGCCCCCGAAAGCAGCCACTGACAGCAGCTTCCTGGAGAAACTTCACGCCGTGGAGGAAGAGTTAGCCGTGTGCATGAAGCCTTTCCAGGTAACCCCGCCCCCCTCGACCCCTCGCCCCCCCCACCGACGCCTGGCGGCCCCATCAGAGTCAGACGGCCTGTGTGATGGTCTCCTCCAGCCTCTGTCCGAGTCCGAGGAGGACGTGGGGCTGATGGCCTACCGCACGCGCTCCAAGCGGCCCCTGCGTGACGTCCCGCTGGGCCAGCTGGAGGCGGAGCTGCGCGCCCCCGACATCACACCTGACATGTACGACTCTGGCTCCGCCCACGAGGACAGGGAGTGGACTGATTGGCTGAGAGGCCTGATGAACACAGAGATGGATAACGAAGGTGTGTGTGTGTGTGTGTGTGTGTGCTTGTCAGCCAGTCTCACTCTCTTTGTCACTGCAGAGGAGTGTGATGATGAAGACGACCCAGAATATAACTTCCTGGCCGACACCGACGAGCCAGACGTGGAGGATTACCGTGACGACAAGGCCGTGCGCATCACCAGTCAGTCAGGCGGCCATGACTCAGCAGAATTACTGATCACACGCAGGTTTGGGGGGAAATCATGGTTTTTGTCCCACAGAGAAGGAGGTGAACGAGCTGATGGAGGAGCTCTTCCAGACGGTGAGCTGAGCTGCCCTCAGACTGGCTCCTGTCGCTATGGCGACCAGACTCATGTTCCATCGCCCTGGTTGCAGTTGAAAGAAGACCTGGCTGGACAGGAGGTGGAAGATGAAGGTCGTGAGGAGGAGGACCCTCAGGAGGAGGGTCAGAATGCAGCCATGAGATTACCCAAGGAGGAGGAGGAGGAGCAGGAGCAGGAGCACGGCAGGTGTGTGACACGGCCCAGGTGTGTGACACGGCCCAGGTGTGTGCATGGCGACCAGGCCCAGACTGAGCAGCTCCTCTCCCCTCAGGGGCCCGTCTGGGGAGGCGCTGAGCGAGGGGCCCCTCACAGAGCTGAGGACGGTGAGGCAGCAGCTGGCCTTCCTGAGGGAGCAGCAGCACACACACACACCCCCACACACACACACACACCGCCTCCACCCGGAGCCGCAGACGCTGAGGCTGGAGCAGCGCCAGAGGCTGCGCCTGCAGCAGCACCTGCAGCAGGTAGGCCTCACCTGTGCAGCTGCAGCCACGGCCCCGCCTGAGCAGGCGAGCTTCATCCCTGTCCCTGTCCCTGTCCCTGTCCACCAGCACGTCCAGCTGCTGACCCAGATCCACCTGCTGAGCTCACCTGTGGCCAGGCTTCACAGCGAGGCCGAGACCACCAGACAGTTCCTGGTAACACACACACACACACACACACACACACTCTTGGGCAGGTCCTTGACACTCTGTCCTCTGTCCTCTGTCCTCTCAGTTTGAGCTGGAGCTGTTGGCTCAGAGGGGGGAGCTGCTCATGTCTGCAGGTTACCACGGTTACCGCAGCATCTTCAGAGCCTCCAACCTGCAGCCGGCCAAGCAGCTCCTGGAGGAGCTGCGACAAGCCCCCATCAGCTACCAGCCAAAGCTCCACCCGCCGGACGCCAGAGGATACAGTGAGTGCAGCCGGGAATGCTGGGAAGTCAGCGTCGACCCGGCTCCATTGAGGGCTCTCCTGTGTGTGTGTGTGTGTGTGTGTGTGCAGTGCGCCGCTACCCCACCATGCCTGCTGAGCTAGCCTGGCTCTTTGCCACCCGTGCAGTCTTCCTCCACCCAGAGCTGCTGCCGTGCGTCAGCCTGGACCCGGCTCTCTACTGCCCCCGCAGGACCAGCGCCTTCACTGCAGCGGAGGACTGGTGGGTTCAGGCTCCAGAGAGATGCTCCCAGCCTCACACACACACACACACACAGACACACACACACACGGATACACACACACACGGATAACGCTGCTTGTCACCAGCCTGCTGGTCCTGGGTCTGAGGAACATGGAGGGCTCGCTGGACCCCACTAAGCTGGTGTCTCAGTTCCTGGTGAGGAAGACGCCGGTCCAGGTGCGCCGCAGGATCCTGCAGTGCTGCAGACCCGGTTTCCCTGACAACGTGGTTAAGGTAACAGGAGAGCAGCGGGGGCCCGCGGGCCTGTTCTGGGCTGTGCCTGACCCGGCTTGTCTGCAGGCCTACAGGTACCAGCGGGTTCTGTGGCCCATGGCGGTGGCGTGCCGGCACGTTCACCCAGCGCAGCAGCGCCCCCCCGTGGAGAGAGAGGAGCGTGTCCTCCCTCTGTGGCTGGCAGTATGTGATGTCATCACCTCCTCCTGGTCACATGACCTGTCCCTGGGTAAGCGTGACACCTGTCCTTGTCTCCGTCCCACAGAGGAGTCTGCCCGTGCTTCATTCCATCGTCACACGCGACAACGGTCCCTGCGGGTCCGCCCCAGAGACCCCCCCCCACCACAGGTCAGCTGGGGGCCGTCACGCTCACACCTCCATCGCTCGCTCCACCTCCAAACCCTGCAGCTTCCCCCCCGGGACCAAGTACCCCGCACGCCTCCCCAGGAACCTGGACCTGAAGCGAATGGGCTTTGTGCTCCTGCAGCAGCCTGTCAGTCACAGCTGTGGCTCCGCCCCCCTACCTGACAGTCAGGCCAGGTCCTCCACACCTGGACCTCTCAGCTGTCCTCGCCTGCCGAAGACTGGCGCCTCCGCCGTCTCCCTGGCAACCACCGAGAAGATCCGACTCCACTTCCAGACCCTGATTGGCCTGAGGAGAAGACTAGATGGAGAATCGGAGGCTCCGCCCTCTCCTCCACGGTGCCCCACCCCCTCGCAGTCGGACGAGGAGGAAGAGGAGGAGGAGGAGGAGGAGAGCGAGGTCTGCCTGGCTCTGTCTGAGTCCTCCAGCTCAGCTGGAAGCGATGAGCTGGTGGAGCCTCCAGAGGTGGATTCAGAGCCCGAGCAGAGGTGGAGGCCTGCAGATGACGGTGCTGACGGCAGGGGGCCCAGAGAGCCGCAGGGCTGCCCCCCCGAACAGACAGCAACCAGGCCCTGTTGGCCTGGGGAGGAGGAGGAGGAGGAGGAGGAGCAGCAGGAGGAGCTCCTGGAGCAGGAGGAGCTCCTGGAGCAGGAGGCTGACGGTGCTCAGAGGCAGCAGGAGGAGCAGCTCTTTGCTCAGGAGTACCTCCTCAGGGTGAGTTCCTCCTGTCTCCTGATCCTGGCTCTCCTGCAGCTCACTGCCGTGTCAAACCAGGCGGCTGAGTCCACCTCTGTCTGCTGTTCCAGGTGTGCGCTGCCGTGCACGAGCGTCCAGATGTTGCGGAGCAGCTCCTGCGGGCTCTGGATGGCCTCTCGGCGTCTCCAGAGAGCTTGTACGGCCGTCTGAGGGAGATTTTGCGGCCTTGGCCTCAGCTGCTGCGAGACTTTGCGGCTTTTCTCACGCCGGGACAGGCTCGCCGCTGCGGACTGGTGGGTGTGCACGCCTCTGGAGCCGTGCACGCGCCTCCGCCGGCGTTGACTCTCCCTGGGCTCTCCTCCACACAGCTCCTGGAGCAGCAGCTGTTCCAGCGTAGCCGCCGCTTCCTGTGGCGGCTGGGGAGGAGCCTGGGAGGAGGCTCCGCCCTCTACCATCAGGTGGTGTCGGTGCTGCAGGGAGGCTCCGCCTCCACACCTGAGGACCTGGAAAAGGTAGGTGTTCACCTCCACCTCAGCTTTCAATGTTTTAAAAAGCACAAGAATGCTCTTCAGAGCTTATTTATGAGATCTGAGAATGACGATTCAAAGATCTAAAACTGGATTTGATTTGTGTGTGTTTGTGTGTGTGTGTGTGTTTGATGGTCACATCCGTTCCTCTCAGGTCGCTCCTCTGCTCCAACACCACCCACGCCTTCAGGAGGAGTTACGGGGGTTGTTCCAGCAGTTCCGTCATCAGTCGCTGTCGCTGGCAGCTGCCAGCACAGACCTGAAGACTGACCTCCAGAGTCCTGATGGGGTCAGGACGAAGGAGGTGTGTGTGCAGACGGACACGGCGAGAGGCGCCAAAGAGGAGGAGGAGGAGGAGGAGGCAGGAAGGCCTGCCTTCCCCAGAAACATCTCGCTGGTTTCCGGCGGAGGGAAGGTGTCGTGGACCCGGTAGGAAGGAAAGCAGCAGGTTGTTGTGATGGAGCCGAGCAGCTTCTTACTGGACTCTGATGCTTCCTGTTTCAGGGAGGCGGACCGCGCCATCCTGATGGCCTGTCAGCAGCGGGGAACCAGCTGGGAGACGTTCACACATGTTTCTGTCCAGCTTGGAAACAAGACTGCCGAACAGGTGAGAGGCGGCCGAGCTTCTGTCCAGCCGTAAACGTCCACCACAGCTGTTCGTTAAGGTTCTGTCCCCTGCAGGTGAGCCTTCGGTTCCAAGACCTGATGAAGCTTTTCTACTCTGCCTTCCAAAACTCCAGCTCCTGATGCTGCTGTCAACCACCCACTTCTTGATTAAGGGAGCTGTAGGCTGCTCTAGAATGCTTCATGATGATTTATTTTGGTTTAGTTTCACTTTTCTGGAGTCAAATAATTCCAGAATTCTTCGTATTTTTCAGCTCTGCTGTAGGTTGTGATCAGAAACCCAGTAAAATGTTCTCAACCGAAGATCTGAAAAGTCCATCAAGTAGCTGTCAAGATGCTGTTTGTCCTTATTTATATTTAAGGATTATTTATTTTTCAAATCTGACCTCAGCCTCTGTGATGTCAGCCTGTCAGAGGAATCACAGACGCATCAGTGAAGCTGTTTTTTATGTCTTTTGACAGTGTTCTGTTCAGAACCTGCTCCGTCCTGCTGCTACGTTGCTTCCCATCATTCCAAACACATCAGCGTTAAAGATTCTCTGGCTCAGATTGAAGTTCTTTTTCCTCCTGCTGTGTCAGAGCATCAGATTTCCCATAATTCCCAGAGGCCTTATGCACATAGAAAACAAGAATGTGCCAATGATGTGTTTTAAAAATACTTAATTCATATTGAATGTGAGTGGATGAAGGTTAAACGTTTTCAATAAAACACTTTTTCGTGTTTTTACAATATTCGTGTATCTTGTTTTTATTGACAGTTTACATTTTAAAGATAATAGAAATATGTTGAGACAGCCACACACGTCAGCTCCATCCTCTGTGGGCCAATCACAGGACAACTGCCTGGCCTGACGTCCCGCCCTTCATTTGACAGGTGCATAAAGCAGAGATGGTTAAATTGGGCAGATTAATACCGGAAACGGTAGTGTGTTCTCCACAATAAAAAAATGATGTGACATGTATCGAGATATCTCTCCATTCTGTTAATCAGAAATCCACAAATCTCGTTTAAAAATTGCTTTGTCATGTTTTTGGCTTGAATTTATTTTTTTCCTATTTAGGACAATTCGGAAACATTGGACATGTATCGCTGAAAGAGCCATTATTTTGAAATGCGTTGCCGGAGAAGGTTGTTTCTTCGCGCACATTCACACTCGTGGTGTGCCGCTTCCCTGGGCTTTAACAACCGCCGAACATATTTTTGTTTTTACGATCAGACGTTATTGGCGGTTTTCAACCATCATGGCGGCCGTTCTCCGCCTCCTGTCCACCGTCTCCGTCCTGCTTTACTCGTTTCCGGGTGCGGGCTGCTGGCACCAGGACGTGCTCGAGCTCGGCGACGCAGATTTCGACTACTTGGCAAAGGAGCACGAGACCATGCTGGTGAAATTCTACGCACCATGGTAACGGAGCGGCGGCGCGGCCGTGTTCTATTCTGTTCACCCAGCCTGTGTCGCCCACCATCACCACCACCATCATTCATGTCCTCGCCTTTCACCTGTCCTCCCCGTCAGGTGTGGCCACTGTAAGAAATTAGCTCCAGCGTTTCAGAAAGCAGCGAGCCGACTGAAGGGGAGCGTTCAGCTGGCAAAGGTAACGGCTCGTCCGGTCACGTGACAGTGATGCGGGCTTGGCCCCGCCCTCACCGGTGTCTGGCTGATGACGTAGAGGTGCCGTTGCTCACCTGCTGCAGGTGGACTGTACCGCCAACACCGACACCTGCAGCCGCTTCGGAGTGTCCGGTTACCCGACGCTGAAGATCTTCCGGAGCGGCAAAGACTCCGCCCCTTACGACGGTCCTCGCAGTGCCGGTAAAACACAAACCGACTCAAGATGAGGAAGCCTGTGTGTGGACACACACTGTAGCGTGTGTGTGTGTGTGTGTGTGTGTGTGTGTGTGCAGAAGGGATCTATGAATACATGAAGAGGCAGACCGGTCCAGACTCAGTTCACCTGAAGACGGAAGAAGACCTGCAGGCCTTCATCAACAACTATGATGCCAGTATAATTGGTACACACACACACACACACACACACAGAGAGATAAATAGTGTTTCAAATGTGTTTTTCCTCACCTTTTTCCCCTTTTTCCTGTCATCTATTTCCGTTTGTGCGTTCCGTCCTGTGATGTCTGCCAGGTGTGTTCTCAGGTGAGGTCAGCTCTCGTTTGTCAGAGTTCTTGAGAGCTTCATCTTTGCTCAGAGAGCAGTTCCGCTTTGCTCACACAACTGACCTGAAGCTGGGAGAGAAGTACGGTGTTAATTCTGAGTGAGTTCACACACACACACACACACACACACACACACACACACACACACACACACACACACACACACACACACACACACACACACACCATGAAACTAGAAGCAATTCTGTTCTCATCTTGTCACACACTGGTGTGATCAGGAGTTAATTTTGAAGTACATATTTGTGTTTTTGGTCTGAAATTCAAGGTGTGTGTGTGTGTTTGCGTGTGTGTGTGTGTGTGTGTGTGTGTGTGGGTGGGGCCAGGTCAGTGTTGTTGTTCAGACCTCCAAGGCTGAGGAGCATGTTTGAGGACAGCGTGGTGGTCTTCTCAGACTACCTGACCATCGGCTCTCTGAGGCGCTTCATCAGAGATCACATGTAGGTTCCCGCTGGCGCGCTGGTGTGGCCACAGCCCGCCTGCTCTGACTTCTCCACCCGTGTGTGCGCAGTTACGGCCTGTGTCCGCACATGACGGTGGAAAACAGGGACCGCCTGAGGGTGCGCGACGTGCTGACGGCGTTCTACGAGCTGGACTACCATCACAACAGCCGCGGCTCCAACTACTGGAGGAACAGGTGAGGCGGCAGGTGACTGGGCCCCCACCCTGATCCCACGCCTCCTCCTCCTCCTGTGTCCCCATCAGGGTTATGAAGGTGGCGTCCAAGTACGCGGGGCGGGGCCTGACCTTTGCAGTCGCCAGTAAGAAGGACTTCCAGTCCGAGCTGGAGGAGGACTTTGGTCTGGGGATGTCAGACGGAGGAGAGCTGCCGGTCATCACCATTCGCACCAAAATGGGCCACAAGTACACCATGAGAGAGGAGTTCACGTAGGTGGCGTGGCCCGCCGGGCCGGGCCGGGCCGGGTGAGCTTGCGGGCGCTGGTTCCGTTCCTGAAGGCCTGCTGTGTTTCAGGAGGGACGGGAGGTCCCTGGAGAGGTTCGTGGACGACTACCTGGCGGGCCGGCTGAAACCTTACGTCAAATCTGAACCGGTGCCGGAGAGAAACGCCGATGCTGTGAAGGTGAGGCCTGGGCCGCGCCCGCCGTGTGTGTCTCACACAGCTTGAGCGCCGTTAGCCAATGCCGTCTTTGCTAACGTCCACCCGCCCTGCGTGACAGACGGTGGTGGCGGAGTCGTTCCACGCCGTGGTCGACCAGCCCGATAAAGACGCTCTGATCCTCTTCTACTCGCCGTCCTGCCCTCACTGTAAGACGCTGGAGCCGGTCTACAGGGAGCTGGCGGGGAAGGTACCTTCATCACGCCGTCTCCATCACCAGCCGCTGAGCCTTTAACCAGCAGCCTCTCCTTCATGGTTGTGTGTTAGCTGGAGGCGGAGCCCAACCTGGTGGTGGTGAGGATGAACGCGGTGGACAACGACGTTCCGCTGGGTTACGACGTGCGCGGGTAAGAGCGCTTGTGGCGCCAGCGCCTGTCAAGCAGAGCGTGGCCTTCATCCCCTCCTGTCTGCAGGTTTCCCACCGTTTACCTGGCTCGGGCCGGCAGGAAGGACGAGCCCATCAGATACGAGGTAAGGCGGCGGGCGCGCTCCTGGCTCGGCGGCGAATTGAGCGCGCTCCTGGTCACGTGATGTCTGCGCTTCCAGGGCACCCGCGAGCTGAGGGACTTGCTGAAGTTCCTGCGGCGTGAGCTGGGACGCAGTTTGGTGTTGGACGGCTCCAGAGATGAACTCTGACCTGGGCGTGGAGGTCAGTCCTGAGCCCTGATGTCCACGCGTGACAGGCGGTCCCGCCAGGACCTGGAGATGGAGCAGTGGCGGCCTGGGAGCACAGCCGGGTTCCTGGTTCCAGAGAAACGCTCCTCCACCCTGCAGTCACGCCCCCGTCATGCATGGCCTCACTACTTTAACCTATTTATGTATTTATGAAGGCTTATTTATTGATTGATTGATTATTAGGAGGTGAAGGACCTTCGTCTGTCACTTTCCACTGAAATCTGATGGTTTACTTCTTCTTTCTGGACCCGTTTCGTCTGTGTGTATCTGGTAACAGCAGCCCAACCAGGCAGACACAACCCGTCTGAATTCACTTCAACAATAAGTGATGATGATGATGATGATGATGATGATGAAGGAGTGCTCCCGGTCAGACCTGGACACACAGCTCCAAACACGCTGTCACTCAGATGTTTCCACTTGTTGATGTCACCGTTACTGTCGATCATCAGAAGCATTTAGTGTCTTTTATTGTGAGACTTTTTACTGCAAAAGTATGACTGTATTTAATAAAAGTGATTGATGAATTTGCTCAGCCGACTGTATTTTATCAGCTGACAAAAACCCACAGCCGCTGGAAAATAGCTTGAAACGTTACAGGAGATTTTAATTGGATTTCCGGGATCTTTCAAAGATCAAAGGCCAAGGGGCTTTGATCATAAATCAGTCTAGTAACCTTGTATTCTTACTGCTTAGACTATACAATAGCTACAAAGGACTAAGACACAGCTGCTATGTTACTGAATAGGTTAGCCTAACCCCCAGTCTCTCTATAAACACGTTAATTATTCTGATCTTGATGACATGAAGCTCATTTCTTCAGGAACTACCTGATTTTGCTGCTGTCTCCATAAAAGGCGCAGCCTCTTCATCGCCTCCATCTCATTCACTTCATTGGTCAGAGGACCTGTCCGTCAGACGCGTTCACACAGCTGATTGGCCAGCTCTGCGGCTGTTTCCCCGCCCTTCCCGCAGACCCCTCCTTCTGCGCCAGCCTCCCAGAATCTTCCAGGCCGTTTCTGTCCGGCAGCCTCTGTCAAAATGTTCGGCCAGCAGGTTCTTGTGCTCAGTAAGTACTCGAGAACGTGAAATAATAACCTGACTGTCTTCATAAACCGAGGTTGTGTTTTGTCGCCATTTGCGTCTCTTTTAGCGTTTAAGCGGCCTTACGGCAACACAAAGCGGAGACCGGTTAGCGGAGCATGTGCTTCCTGACAACTGCGCGTGTGCTAACCAGGCTAGCTGGTAGCGCCGGGCTAGCCGTTAGCGCCAGGCTAGCCGTTAGCGCCAGGCTAGCCGTTAGCGCCGCTATTAGCAGACAAACTGCTAAATCTCACTCGTGTTAGCATCTTATGAGTGGTGTAGAGAGCATGATGCTAGGCTAGGCTAAGTCTCCCTGCCAACATTAGTCAGCATAAAATAATAACGCGGTTATTTTATTCGTGGGCCGATGGTTCACGCTGCTAGCATTAGCTGATCATGCTGTTTAGGAGTAGTTTTAATGTGGTTTTTGTTTTATTGTCATGGAGCCACGCCTTTAGTCTGCTGCTACTGACATGATTCCACTTATTGTTAAATAAATGGTCCCGCTATTTAGTTATAAAGGACATTATTTATGTGACGAACAGGATATATTTGTGGCCAATTTAAATTCTCAGCCACCCAGGTTTATAAAATATTAGGCCAACAGATTTGACCCGTTATCAGTCTTAAAGTGAGTTTGGATGAACTTAAATTCTGAATATTTGAATTTGTGTATTAATCAACTGATCGTTAAACAAAAAATAATTCAAACCTGGAGCATTTAAACAGACATCTTTAATGAGTGCTTTAGCATCTCCCTCCTAATTCAGCTGTGAAAACCTTGTGTTTATTCTGCAGACCAGAACATAAAGAGAGAGTCGGGACGTAAGGTCCAAACTGGCAACATCAATGCTGCAAAGGTCAGTTTTTCATTTTAAGGTTGTTTCTCTGACCTGTATTTCAGGCTTCTCTTCACTTGTTATTGTGTATTGTTCTTGTAAAGTAATGATGTTTGTATTTCAGACCATCGCAGATGTGATTCGGACCTGCCTCGGCCCTCGGGCTATGATGAAGGTGAGCCACGAGACCCAAACACGGG
Organism: Arothron firmamentum; assembly: GCA_016586285.1. NCBI lineage: Eukaryota > Metazoa > Chordata > Actinopteri > Tetraodontiformes > Tetraodontidae > Arothron > Arothron firmamentum. The sequence goes on from BJFM01002725.1 coordinate 16,121, forward strand.
TCTGAATGCCGAACCAGTTACCTTTCTCTTAATTTGGCGTCCCTGTGTTGGCAGATGCTGCTGGATCCAATGGGAGGAATTGTGATGACCAACGACGGGAACGCCATCCTAAGAGAGGTGAGAGGGCGGAGCCTAAACCAGAGCTGGATATTTGTGTTAATGTAATTAGCTAATGTGCGTGTGTGGGATGTACAACAGATCCAGGTCCAGCATCCTGCAGCCAAGTCCATGATTGAGATCAGCCGCACTCAGGATGAGGAAGTCGGAGACGGCACCACCTCTGTTATTATCCTCGGTTAGGGCAGAGACAGGACTCTTCACCACTCCGGCCAGCAGAAGACCTTCCTACTCATGCTGTGTGTGTTTGTGAGCAGCTGGAGAGTTGCTGTCCGTCGCTGAGCACTTCCTGGAACAGCAGATGCATCCGACCGTCATCATCAGCGCCTACCGTCGGGCTCTGGACGACATGCTGGAGACCCTGAAGGAGATCAGGTGAGCAGCCGTCATCAGGCTGACCAATCAGGCGGGAGCGGATGATGAAGACAGAGGTTTGTGTGTCTCAGCACCCCCGTGGACACGTCCGACCGCTCCATGATGCTGAAGATAATCCACTCGGCCATCAACACCAAGGTGCTGAGCCGCTGGTCTGAGCTGGCCTGCAGCATCGCGCTGGACGCCGTCCGCACGGTGGAGCTGGAGGACAACGGACGCAAGGAGATCGACATCAAGAAGTACGCCAAAGTGGAGAAGGTACGCCCGGCTGAGCTCAGGGTTGGCAGAGGCTGCCGATGGCCACCCGTGATGAAACGCGCCGTGCTGTGTGTCAGGTCCCGGGAGGGATCATCGAGGACTCGTGCGTGCTGAGAGGCGTGATGGTCAACAAAGACGTGACGCACCCGAGGATGAGACGCCTGATCAAGGACCCTCGCATCGTCCTGCTCGACTGCTCTCTGGAGTACAAGAAGGGAGAGAGTCAGGTAACGCTGCAGGACTGTGAGTACACACACACACGCTACACACACTCTGTCTAATGTGTGTGTGTGTGTGTGTGTGTGTGTAGACTGATATAGAGATCAGCAAGGAAGAGGACTTTGCCAGAATCCTGCAGATGGAGGAAGAGTACATCCAGCAGATTTGTGAGGATATCATTCGCCTCAAACCAGACCTGGTCTTCACTGAGAAGGGAATCTCAGGTATGTCTCACACACACACACACACGCGCACACACACACACACACGCAGAATCCTTGTGTTCTCTCTCTCTCTGATGATCAGTTTTGTCGCTGTCTCAGATCTGGCGCAGCACTACCTGATGAAGGCCAACATCACCGCCATCCGCCGCGTCAGGAAGACGGACAACAACCGCATCGCCAGGTAAGCGGCCCGCCTGAGGGCCAGCCTGCTCACGTTTGGGCTCCTTCGCAGGAGTCAGAGCGGCGTGTCTTTGTCTCTGATGCCTCAGGGCGTGTGGAGCTCGCATCGCCAGCCGCACGGATGAGCTTCGCGAGGACTACGTGGGCACGGGGGCGGGGCTGTTTGAGGTGAAGAAGATTGGCGATGAGTATTTCGCCTTCGTCACAGAGTGCAAAGACCCCAAAGCCTGCACCATCCTGCTGAGAGGAGCCAGCAAGGAGATCCTGGCGGTGAGCGGCTTCGCCACACGCCGCCGGTCTTCAGGAGTTCCCAGCTCTTTACCTGTCCACCTGTTTGTGTCCAGGAGGTGGAGCGGAACCTGCAGGACGCCATGCAGGTGTGTCGCAACGTGCTGCTGGACCCGCACCTGCTGCTGGGGGGTGGTGCTGTGGAGATGGCGGTGTCAAAGCGTCTGATGGAGCGCTCTCGTGCCCTGACGGGTGTCGAGCAGTGGCCGTATCGTGCGGTGGCCCAGGCGCTGGAGGTTATCCCCAGAACGCTGATCCAGAACTGTGGAGCGTCCACCATCCGAGTGCTCACGTCCCTGAGGGTACGGACGCCTCTGTGACATCACTGATGACCCAGCAGTGATGTCACAGACTTCCCCTGTGACATCACTGCTGGGTCATCACTCATATTCAGGATGGGTGGAGGCATTGACTGTTTAATGGTGGTGGACCTTGTGTGTGCAGGCCAAACACACTCAGGATAACGGTGTGTGCTGGGGCGTGGACGGTGAGAGCGGCTGTCTGTCCGACATGTCTGCTTTGGGCATCTGGGAGCCGCTGGCTGTCAAAGCCCAGACATACAAGACAGCTGTGGAGGTGAGCCGGGACACGTCTGGCTGCTGGTGGCCGGGTTTGCAGGCTGTGGGCTGATCTCTCCCTCTGTGTGTGTGTGTGTGTGTGTCCAGACGGCCATCTTGCTGCTGCGCATTGACGACATCGTCTCCGGGCACAAGAAGAAAGACAAAGATGGTCAGATGGGAGGACAGGGAGCCGAGTAGATCCACCGTTACCCAGATCCGCATTGAGCCAGATCCAAAAAGAGTCACTCCGACTGTCTGTGTGTGTGCCTGTGTGTGTCTGTGTGTGTCTGTGTGTGCCTGTGTGTGCCTGTGTGTGTCTGTGTGTGCCTGTGTGTGCCTGTGTGTGCCTGTGCGTGTGTTCGGGGACCAGAGGACTCGGAAGTTAACACAACTCAAAAACCTGTTTCTGTTCTTTCAAACATCATTAAAGTTGAAATATTCATCAAAACATGAGGTTGGTGATTATTCTGCATCTTAGTTATGAAATGAGTTTCTTAAGCACACTTGTGTTCAGGAACAACTCATAACTGCATTAAATGTCTCATCAAAAATATAATCAGCTGGTGTTTAAAAGGAAAGGAAATGTGCAAAAAGGATTCAAGGAGCTTTATTGGTCATACTGGTACACGTTTGTGCATGAGACTATGAAATATCACTCAAGGTCTCAGCCCAGTAGATCTAGGCTATGTTGTTATTTTCAAATAATTCATTAAAATAAATTCCATAAAGCCAAACACAAATCTAATATTAGTTTGAGTTTGATATGAAGTAAATGACTAGATGCAAGTTTTAACTTTTGTCATTTGTGAGTTGAGACTTTTCAATAAAGTTGTTATTGAAAAACGCGTGGGTGGGGTCCGTCCGCGCGCAGCTGGCATAAAAAGGGAGTCATGTGACTTGTTCACCCACAACAAAGATGGCGGCCACGGTGCAGCGACGCTGCAGAGTTTCTTTATTTTTCCTGTTTTCTGTCTTCGGTTTCTGTTACAGTCTCTTTACCGGAGGACATAATTATCAGCGGAAGGTGAAGAAATTTTAACAAATATTGCATGTAAAGAGCGAAACCATTGGAAGTAAAGATTTTTAAAAACAGAAATAGTTCACATTTAGCTTGTTTTCGTTTGTTCTTTTATCAAATTGCGTTTAAAACGAATTGTTTCTTTTTAATCGTTACGCTACGAAAAACTAATGGCGCTTAGTGAGTTTATGTAGCATTCACTTCAGAACAGCTGTTATTTGACAGATGTGTATTTTGTGTCTTTTCTGACAATACCGTGATTATTCCGTAATGACAGTTAATGGCACCTTTTAGCATTTAGTCTTTAGGTTGCTGAGGCTGTGTTTCTCTCTGTTTTTTAGCTGTTTGTCCAGCTGAATCCCGGGTTCCTCTCACCTCCTGGAGGCGATCTGCTGCACGTGAGAGCTGTGGGAGAAAATGACAGCCTCCACTACCTGTTCAGCAGCCAAGGGGCACCGACTCTGCTGGTGGTCCACACCAACACTTCATCCTCCACTATCAAGGTGTGGTGTTCCTGTCCATGAAGCCTGGAGTTAAGTCAGAATCAATCTTGTGTCCCATGCACGCTCACTCCCTGGCCCTGGAACAGCTCAAACTGGCTGTGGTGATCAGGTCCAGGAGGTCCCGGTCCTCCTGGACACCTGTCCTGATGTGCTGTGTGTTTCTCAGGTGAACTGGACTCAGCTTTTAGACCGAAACATATCTGGTGGCTTAGAGGTGGAGCCAAAGAGCAGCGTCCTGTACAGTACGGCCATTGTCTTCAGCAAGGTCAGAACCTTCCGGAAACATCTCTCTGTCCACCTAAATGAGTCTAAGTTCTGGGACGTCCTTGTCTCTGCTTTGCTGTCAACACCAACGATGCGTGAGACTCTTGACATTCTGTCTGGGGAACTTTTTGTGCTGTAGCTGTTGGAGTATGACGACGTGAACAACACCGCCCAGCCGTCCTCCTCCTTTTTTCCACCCTACGATCTGCAGAAGTTCAGCTGGTCTCGTTTCAACCTGTCGGGTCCGACTTCTCTGCTCTGCGGAACCGACGGAGCCTTCGACAGCGGATCGTTGTGCCTGCAGGTGTGCGGGTGGTTGTAAATGAAGCGGTGGAACCTGTGTGCCCTGGCTGCTGTTTATTAACTTAATTTAAATGAAGTTTGCACAGTCGATCCGTTGTCTCACCTGCCAGCATGTGACACCAATGACTCCACCTTAATGAGCCAGTTTTTTTATTCGGTCCTTCTCTGTGTTGCAGTTGTCAGTGTTTGAGATGAAGGGGCGTGATCAGGCCTGGCCGCAGCTCCTGCACACCGCCAACTCCTCCCAGCTGGAGGTGTGGCTTGCCGGCTTCGCGCCGCGATCAAGCCATTCCCGGTTTTTACTGGAGCTGCTGGCGGTGGGCGAGGATTCCCCCCCAAGCATGGTGGAGATTCACGACTCCATCGACGACGAGTTCACGCCGTCCATATTCAGGGTAGACGAGACGCACACACGAGCTTACGCTCTCAGGGTGTCGGTTTTACTGGTTTTACTGGTTTGCTCCTCTGACGCCATCACTGATTGAACGTCAGCACTTGTGGGCCCCTCAGGTGTCCCGGTGGGTCCCCGTGTTCAGCGGCAGCTCCGACGTTCTGGGATTCTTCCAGTGGAAGCCGGTGTCTTATCGGCATCCTCACCCGGTCCTGGAGGACGCCACGCCGTGCCATCACTCCGACCCGCTGCCTCAGAGCGGCGAGGCTGCAGCCGCCATGTCTGGCCTGATCCGAGCCTTCTACGCGGACCCAGAGGCGTTTGGGCTGAACGTGAGCTTCGGCCTGGCCGGAGAGCCCTTCTACAACAGCACCCGCTTCCTCAGCTGGTGCGTCGTCAGCGTAAGCTCCTCAGCTCCCCCTCACTCATTGGTGGACTGACTCTCCATGGTGTTTCCTGCAGGACCATGCTGGTGGGCGTCGGCTCGCCACCCATGGACTCCATCTCGCCCCTGGTCATCGGCATGATGGCGGTGGGCCTGGGGGTCCCGCTGGCGTTTGTGCTGCTGGGGACCGTGTACATCTGTGGCCAAAGAAAGGCCGTAACCACAGGGTACGAGCCAATCAACTGACCGCGAGCGGACGCCTTTTTAGGACTCGACCAGTCAAAACTCAGGGAGACCTTTTAAAATAGCTTTGATTCCAGGGAGGAAAACGCTCAGACTTCTCATTTTTAACTCAACTTCTGATATTTAATTCTATAATTACTTAAATGTTCACATCTTATTGATTAATGTAACCTCTCCCAGCCAAAGCATCGTTTTAAATTGAGCTGAAGGTGTGCTGTGGGACGTTTGCCTTTACCTTACTATTTGTGCTTTTTCTAAGACTAACTCAATAAAGTAGAAAACCCGTTTCCAGATTCTGCTTTAGGTCTGCTGTTACCTGTCCGGGTCAGGTGATTGGTTTCCACCATTGATTTGATCAGAAATTCCACTGGGAAGAACCAAGGCTAGGTGTGTTGACAGATGCAGCGCTGGCCAATCAGAGCAGCTGACATTTTATTCAACATCCTCTTTCCCCCTTTCTATACATCTGAAGAGAATCCCACTCCTGCACCAGGAGTGGACGGAGGTCTGCAAAAATAGTAGATTCTATTGCTGATCTGTCGATCGTGGATCAGAACCTGTTGTGTCCATGATGTCAGATCTCACAGTTTAAATCAAAGTGGAACTCACTGAAAACTTAACAGCACGCTTCGGCCGTCAGGCCCAAAGCTCAGTTCTGTCAGGCTCAGTTCTGGTCCAAGGATCGTCCCCGCGTCCGTACTCCACCTGCTGCATCAAGGTCAGAAAATCTTCTGCGTTCTAGATGGACTCGATTTGACGGCGGACTTTCTCTGAAACCAGTCGGTCCAGCCAGCGTTGGCGAGCAACTACCAGGACCCCAAAAACAAGCGCCAGAGCCAACATGATGCCCTCAAACTTCCAGAACCGGTGTTCCTCCATCACTGTGGAGCGACAGCTGTCGGGGCGGAGCAGAGACACGTCGCTCAGGTCAGACGCTGAATGGAAATAAAAGGTCTATGGCTCCCTCACCTCTTGATCTCATCCTTATTGGACCTGGTGCAGTTGACCCGCTCCACATACCCTGTAGGTCCACACGCTGACCACGACCTCTGAAACACCAGCAGCACATGGGTGACATATCAGCCAGCAGGGGCTTTTAACGGGTCCCTGCGCTGGAGACGTACCGTCTGGAAGGCGTCACACTGCTGACACCCGCTGGTGACCACAAATGCCTCCAGCCGCCAGCAGGGCGGTGATGGTGTGTTCTCTGCTGTAACAGGAACACAGGGGTCAAAGGTCAGGCCGGAAGACCAGCACCTGTACAGAAAAGTCCTGCAAAACCTTTGCTGTTGTCTTCATACCTGAATCTCTGTCAGTGCTCAGCAGGGCCGCTCCAAAAACTCTGAAACACAGCAGAACACCACTCAATTCAACAATCAACACGGGGAGAAAGCAGGAGTCAACCGTGAAGAACATCATCATCATCATCACCACAACCTGAGGGACACGAGGCCCCAGAACAGCGCGTGCAGGATGAGGACGCGAGGCCGACAGCAGACCACTGGGATCCGGCAGTCACTCTCCATCAGGACCAACCACCACTGGCACCCTGGTTACACACCGAGCCCCGGCTGCCTCCAGGTCACATGCTGCTCGGCAGGAACAGCTTTTATTGCTCTAAGCTTCCTGGAAGATAGGATCAGTTAGGCTCATAGTCGTAATTCAACCACCTAGATCAATATCGCTCAGGTTTAGAATATAATAATCGAATCGCCATGATTGTTGTCTAGTTTTCGAGCCAAGTGCAATCTTTACATTTTAGTACGTGACCCTTGGTCGCATTTTACATCGACGTAGTTACATTTTAGGATAACCTGGATCCTTAACACCTGACATCGAGAATATTATTCTAAAATATAACATTAATTTTGTTTGTAGACTCAAAAGTGCAGTCGTTTGCTTGCTAATGCTAACAGTAACGTCGCATGAACATGCTAACGAAGGCTAGCAGCTCAAAGACTCACCGTAAACAGGCGCCATTTTGAAGTCCACCGGGGAACACCTAAGAAGAAAATCCGTTTAAAGTCCACACTGGGCCTCAACCTGGTGTTCGATCTCACTGGTTTATCGCCTTCTTAATCATCGAACGCCTCAGATATTCGCCGCTGTCTTCACATCAACCGAGAGGCGAAGAACCACCATTTCCGGCGTACAGCGCGTCAAAATAAACGTCACTTCCTCAGGGGAAAAGCACGAACGTCAACATTTACTGCCTTAAATTTAGATTCAAGTGGAATAAGAGTGGGTTTTTGGAATGTTAAATTCATCGTCATTCAATCGTTTAAAAATATATCACCCAGCTGTTAAAGCGCAGAGAAAAACAACTACGTACTTCCTGTTGATTGACGTCACCAATGGTTCTGCAGCGCACCCTTGTGGCCACTGCTGGTGCTACAAGTGTGTTTTTCTGAGCCTGGACCGCTCGCGGCTGTTTCTCTGAATACACACAGAGAAGCATATATAACACTGGTGCTGCTCCTGTTGTGGTCTGAAAATAATCACGAGACACAGCTAAGACCGTTATATATGAAGATTAGAGAAAGATGTTGTCAGAGAGCCTCCGGAACGTTTTTCAGGTCGGTCAGTCTCTCAGTGAAAACTCCGCACTCCCCCATGAAACTAAAACTTTATTGAAATCCAAAAGGAAGCAGCAAGTTTTGTGTCTAGATTTTACAGACTGTGGACGAAGAAACGTGAGCATCTGGATCCCCGCGGGCAACGGCACGCCTGACCAGCCCGAGCGTTGTGTTTCCACCCTCGCCAACAGAACTTCTGCAGGTTACACTGACACCAACGAGAGACAGACAGGGCATCACGTTTCCATGACAACACCACCAGTGACATCATCACCCTGCAGATGTACCAGGACGGTGATTCTCCGTCTCTTAAGGCGTCCGCACAGGCCAGGAAGTCGACCAGAGAAGGGCGCCGGCCTGCTGGAGCTGGAGGTGTGTGGAGTCAGTGACGCTTCAACCTGCCAAACGCCAAAGTTTCACCTTAACAACAACCTTTCTGTTCAACCACTGCTCAAATCAGATCCTAAAACAGAAAAAAGCCATTTGCTGCAGTGAGATGAGCAGCTCACACGGGCTCATGCTGAACAGGCGTCCCCCCCAGCACCTACCTGAGCACCTACCTGAGGCCGGGGGGTCCCGGGGGTGAAGCTGGGCAGACTGCAGCTGAGTCTGTGTGGAGAAGAGAGGAGCAGCAGCAACACCACACACACACCCAGCCTCATCTGTGTGTCCATCAATCAGCCAATCAATCAGAAAGAGCGTCTCCTCGCCTGAGGGGGGAAGCAGGGAACAGTAATCCTCTTAGTCCCCTCAGCCGTCACGTGACTGAGGAGAAGGGCACTGATTGGCTGAGGTTGCAGAGCGAAGCAGGGCATTCTGGGCCGTGAGGCTGGAGCTGCCACAGTCCCGGTGACACCGACATCCTCCAGCTGTCAAAACCATTCATCCCAGTATGGAACCAGTTCATTTACAGATGGAGTTGAATATTTATGATCAGGACACGGACCTGAGTCTGACATGTTTTTCTATCAATGTGAGGACGTTCCTCAGCATCCAGCCTGTTGGTCCACACTTGTTCAGGGCCGACTCTGCTGTGGCTGAACCTTCAGTCGTCTCCTTCGGGGGCGTGTCCAGAGACCCCGCCTTCTTTGTCCCGTTAGAAACCCTACAAGCTGGAGAGCTGTGAGGACGTCCCCGTGTGGAACCTCATGTGCTTCAGCAGGTTCTTCCTCTGCTTGAAGCTCTGAGCGCAGACCGAGCACGTGAACGGTCTCTCTCCCGTGTGAGTCCTCATGTGTCTCTTCAGGTTGAACCTCCGGCCAAACCTTTCTCCACATTGGGAGCAGCTGAACGGCCTCGTCTCCCAGCCTCCACCCTCCTGCCGTCCAGCCTGGCTGGGTTGCATCCAACGAGCATCACACTCACTGCTCTCAGGCTCCCAGCCATCTTCTCTGTGGTCTCCTGCAGCTCCAGCTGGGCTCCTGAGTGATCCCGGCCCTCCATCAGCTCCTGCCTCCATCAGTTTGGTCTGATGGGTTTGTGAAGACTGAGGTTCTTCTTCTTCATCATCTTCCTCACTCTTCACTGGGACGCCGGTGAAGGTGAAGGTGGTGATGTCTCCACCCTCCAGGCCATGATGCTGCTCTGCTCCCTGGTTGCTCCAGAGCTGCTGAAGCTGAGGGCCGACACACTGGTGAACTCCAGGATGGGCCAAAGCAGATTTGCCGTCACACATCCTGCAGGTGGAGGGGTTTGTCCGCGAGTGGATCTTCATGTGGATCTTCAAGGTGTCGCTCCGTGAGAAGCGTTTGCCGCAGAGCGAGCAGCTGTAGGGCTTCTCTCCCGTGTGAGTGGTCAGGTGGTTGTCCAGGCCAATCTTCTGGGTGAACTTCTTGTTGCAGAAAGAGCAGCTGTAGGGTTTCTCTCCCGTGTGGATTCTCATGTGTATCTTCAGGTGAGAGTTCCGGGTAAACCTCTTCCCACATTCAGAACAGCGGAAAGGCTTCTTCCTCACGTCAGGAGCTGCGTCTCTTCCTGGGATTTCCACCGAGTTCAGGCCAAACTGAAGTTCTGGGGTCTCCTTCCAGCCTCCATCACTGTCGTCAGTCTCAGGTCCAGATAGGTTCTCCCTCCTGTCAGCAGAACAAGATGGGAAACCCGGATCTGAGCTGTTGGCTCCATCAGCTTCTGGTTCTGTCTGTGACAGTGGAGGCTCCTCCTCCTCCTCATCTTCAACCTTGACAGTGATTTTAGCCTCCTCTGGGCTCCGAAGCTGCCGTCTCTTCGGACTCGACCGATGTTCCTCGTGTTCCTCTTGGGTGTGAGGAGGTTCTGGGTCCAGAGCGGAGCTCCAGTCTTTCTGCTCAGGGGAAACCGTTGTTTTCAGGGAGAGTTCCTGGTCGTCTGCAAAGAAATAAAAAACATGGAAAAAACAACTCGAAGCTAAAGCCACGTGATAAAGAATCTTTTAAGATCCATTATTTATTTAAGGTGCAGCTGGGTTGATGCACCAGCCTGATGGAGAGACCTAAGAGAGGGACGGGGAGCCTGGCTTTGACCTCTTTCAGAGGTGAAGGGGTGTTCAGACCTCATCACACAGGCAGCAGAGGTCCAGAAGCTGAACGAACCTGTCCTGCGGAGCCGCAGCTGCGGCTCCAGCACGGCGTCCAGCAGCTGCCGCTGCCGCCGGTTCTCCTCCCTGGAGCGGCCCAGCTCCTCCTCGTACTCCGCCACGGCTCTTTCAAACAGTCCGAAGATCTCCTCAGCAGCTGCGGCCAGCCGCTGCTTCACCAGCGACCTGAGAAGCTCAACTCTGGACATCTTCACGCTGTCCTCGACACGAACTGCTTGTTTTGATTAGCGCTGCGACGCTAACTTCCGGCGCCCAAACACCATGTTTATGTTGAAAACTACGCTGCCGGAAAAGACTTCAGGTGGAGAAATCCGTTTTTAGACAGGTTTATCTGCACAAACCCAAACTCACAGGTCAGAATATCTCACAATGACGTCACGTTTTGTTGACTCAATTCACAAAACAGACAGACGCGTCACGGTTAACTGCGCAGAGCGCCCCCTGCTGTACGGGGGTGGAAACGACGTTTTTAAAAGAGGATTTTTTTTACCTGAATGGATTAAAACCTAATTTAAATGAGAACTGCTGACACACGCACACAAACACACACACACACACACACACACACACACACACACACACACACACACACACACACACACACACACA
>BJFM01002728.1:9314-30108 GCA_016586285.1 Arothron firmamentum
GACGCACCGCACCCGGTGTAAACCCGCCTCACCCCGTAAAATACAGTACATTTGGTCATGGAGAAAAATCCGCGAAACAGCGAAGTCGCGAAAAGTGAACCGTGTTACAGCGAGGGTTCACTGTACATCCTTCCTCATACACGCACACGAGTGCGTGTATTACAGAGTGCATTGTCTCCTCAGCCCCATTGATATCTACCTCACCTGACATGGGCACCATGACAGCATGGGCTTCATCTAACCCCTCCCCAAGGCACTATCCCTGTAAGTCGGACACTAGCTCCACTTGGGGCTCCATACTAACCAAGCACTTAAGCCTTACGTTTAAATCACCTTAAGAACTCCTACACACAACAACACAATCTAAATATATAACTAAACTGATTAAAAAAGGGAATCAAAAGGATCCCAGCGGTGCCTCCATTTTATGTAGCAGCTTTCAATACTTAGAGAGGCTGACCTGAGTTGGCACATGCCTATATAAAGGTAAATGTGTACTATCCTACCCACAGCAGAAACAATGAAAAAGAATTGAAAACAAAATGTAAAAGAGAGGGTGAGAAGCCCAGCCACTTGGGAGGAGCTCAGAGTAGAGCCGCTGCGCCTTCACATCAAAAGGAATCAGCTGAAGTGGCCCCATGATTTGGCTTGGCTGCCCCCTGGACGCCTCTCTAGGGAGGGAGTCCAGTCACGTCCCACCGGTAGGAGGCCCCACGGAAGACACAGGACACACTGGGGGGACTATGTCTCTCAGCTGGCCTGGGAGCACCTGAAATCCTCTTGAAAGAGCTGGCAAAGTGTCCATAGTGAGGAAGCCTGTGCATCTTTGATTAGACTGCTGCCTCCACAGCTTGATCCTAGATAAATTCATGATGATGAGATGAAGACAATAAACTTATACACCTTTTGAAATAAAAAGAAATAAGATTTTATGGGCTTTACACTTACTTTCATAATAGCTCACATTATCCTCGTACGATGCCAGTTAGCTAACGAGCGAATTTGTTATGCAGCTGTCATACATGCATAATAATAATAATAATAATAATAATAATAATAATAATAATAATAGTAATAATATTAATAAAGTATAAACAGAGCTATATCGCACAAGCATGAGCAAATATATTTAAATGATACATAACAAGTTTATTTAAAATTGTTTATTTTTCTAAAGCTAAGATATTTTCATAGATATTATGACTCGCAACTCTTAATTAATAATTAATCTACCTATTATTGTTCAGAGATCACAAGTCCAAAGCTGGTGCTCTGATATTCTTTGGTTCTCTGTCACAGCATTTAAAATCAGATGCTCTGGCAACAGGGCTTTGATTCAGTCCCCCAATCATGTACAAAATATGCTTTGCCTGCAATGTTTACTCATTGTCTCTGTTCATTGAAACTTTATAAAAATTGACCAGCTTTGACTTTTGTGTTCTTGTATAGTTCACAAATTTGAAGTCTATCACAAAGACAAACATACTTATGATGCACTGTTGACAATATTGTACAAGCGTGATGAGGACTTTCATTTCCTGATCTCACAATGTAGAATCTAATTTCTTAAAGATAGCTGGTGGCTGCTTTCTTTCCACTGCCATTGATCTCCTCTTGATTATGTTCTTTACCTGTGGCCGTCATGGCAATTGATCAAGACGAGGCACACACCCACTAAAACGACACCTAAGCCCCTTCATCATATAACCAACAGTTCCTCTCACAGCCAAGGAGGACATGTGAAATATAAACGGGTCGAGGCAGGCGTTAAAGGTGCTGCAGAGCAAAGCCTTATCTTTCCACTCAGGACTTTTCCATATTATAAAACCCACTACATGTGAGATGTTGTAGGGGCCAAAACAGACAGCAAACATTATCAGTGTTCCCACCGCCATCCCTATGGCCCGCAGGCACCGACGCCGATCAATATTATGCCGCCTGGACAGAACCCGGATGACATTAATGTAGCAAACAGCAGATCAAGAAAGGGATGCCAAACAGCACCACAAACAGCTCCAGGCGAACTGGCAGGAGAATATTAAGCTGGGTATGAGTAAAATTGTCCTAACAGACTTTGGAGATTTTTGCAGTGGTGTTCTGATCTATGATTTCTTTCAGAGTTGTGTGTGAGGCAAGAAAAGAAACAACAACAACAAAAAAATCACTTATTTGGGCAAATGATAAAATCCAGAAGAAAATGCAGGCAGCCAAGCACACATAGGTCATTTTCTGAGCATGTGTTGGATGGGAAACATTGCAACAAGGTAGCGTTCCACACTGACAGCATTGAGGCAGAAGGTGCTGTTGTAGATGGTAATGAAGATGACACAATGGGCAGAGGACGTACGGCAAGTTCCAGTTAATATCATGTATAACCTCTTTAATCTTAAAGGGCAAGAAGATGTCAGGGTTTGGTGGAAAGGATTCAAGAGTGGTACCAATTGCAGGTAAAAACTCTTTTAACTCCAGAACACAGGCAGATACAGGGACAGGCAATCTCAAGCCAGGGACAGGAGACAGGCAGGTTTTCGGGGGAACAACGACAAAGGCAGGTCAGGTACAGGCAGAATCAAACATGGCAAACAGGCAATAGACTAAGTGCTGGAACATGCTGTGTGAACAAACAATGATCTGGCAAGTGAGTCATTCAAAGTCCGGGGTTTAAGTGCTGGTTCTAAATAGTGGGTGTAGCGCCGGTGGTGAGAAGTGGGACAACCACTGGAGGCCGGCCGGCAACAGAGGCAGTTGCTGTTACGGAACTAGCCGTATCTGTGTTCTGCCGTCTCTGTTTTGTGTATCTGTGTTCTGCTGTCTCTGTCTTGTGTTGTTTGTCCTTGCCTTTTTTGCCCGAGAAGGTGTTAGTCTCGGCCTCAGCAGCTTTGCCAGCCATGCCTCCTCTAACGTGCCCCCAGTGGATTGGTTCCCGAGGCAGAGCCCAGCAGATTTAAACAGGTCTCCCGCCAGAGGAGACCAGAACTCGATTTGGCAGCAGCATTTGGTCTTTGGCTTTTTGTATAAAACAAGCTTTGTCTTTTGCAGTTATCGGTAGTTTGTGTCCGTTGATTAGTTGTGTTTATATTGTTACCTAGTTTTCCTTGTGGTGGTAGGTTGTTTCTTATTCACTGTATATCCTTGAGCACTGTCTGGTTTTTATTCAGACACTGTATATACACTTAAGCACTGTTTTTTCTTTCTTTGAGAAACTCGTTACCTGCTTGTCAGGCCTCCTTTTGTTATCCATTTCGTTTACCTGATTGTCAGGCCTCTTTCTGTTCTTAGCTTTGTTCACCTGCTTGTCAGGCCTCTTTTCATTTTTCATTAAATTTCTAAAGTTCGATCGTCCGTTGTGGGCTGTTTTCTGTTTAGAGAGACAAAGTTTGTTTCCTTTTACCTCTCCTTTATGTTGCGTTCCTGCTCCCCTAGACTGGGGCGTAACAGTTGCAGACTGGCGGAGGCAGCAGGCGCGGCTGATCCAGAGGCGTGGTGCAGGTGCGGCGATAAGGAGCGGAAAAGCACCGGTGGCAGACCGGCGGCTATGACAGAAGATGAGGAACACCAGGTCTGAAATGGTCAAGTTGAGGAGTATGATGTGGTGTGGGCTTCTGTCTTTCTTGCAGAAGGTGTAGAGTGCCAGAGCCCAGGACAAAGGTGATGATGAATATGGACAGACACAGCCTTTTCTGGCACTAATGTGGCATGGTTTTCTCAAGTTTATTCAGCCATTCAGGTGTAAGTAGCAGTTGTAGAGGCATTACATGAACTTTGATCGTGGAGAAAATACACCAGAAAAAGGCTTTGGTTGGTCAGACTTAAACACAGAAGAAGCTTCATTTGTCCAGCAGCTTGGAAAAAACCTACAGAGACAACATGGTTTATCCGTCCTCATGGACAGGAAATCCATCCTGTCCCCATCAACCAAATCCACCCTCTCCAAATCCAACAACTTCACTCTATTCATCAAAAACTCCTTAATTTTACCCTCCCCCAGGTCAAGAGTCTGGGGGTCATCATCACATCGACATTCATCGCATCAACTACCTTCGCCTCTCCCTTACACCTAACTCCACTGCCATCCTCATTCACTCAAAAGGGTGACAGAAACTTGTCAGTGAATCATGTTTCTGTACCCCGACAGCCTAGGCCTATGGCACCATAGCTAAGTTGATAGCCAAAAAAATTAGACGACCCTGTTCTAAATATGATAATCAGTCAGACTAGAGTATGACTGTAGCTACAGAATTACTATTGTGGTGAATTTCTTCTGCTGATAGCCGAGATGTGTTGATGAGGAAGGAATCTTCACAGACACCGACTTGGGTTAAATAGATGTTTATTTGGAGAGAACAAATTGGGTCAAACCGGTCGCTGCAGCCTGCTCGTGGGAGGTCTCGTGGTCCTGATGGTGCAGATCTCCTCCCAGCTTACTCCAGTGGTGACCTTATATACCACCGAGTAAACACATTCCTTTCTGCACTCAAGCCTTTATATGGTATACATATTCTACTCTGAACTCCAACTAGACATGGTAGTGAGTCCAGTTGTTGCTGAAAGTAAGAAAGGAGAAGAAGGGAGGGAGATTTCTCCCTCCTGTGGATGCTCATACATGGTCAGCCGTCATGAGCCCATAGCATGTCCATGTTTAAGAAGACATGATACACCCTGCACACAGCGCCAGAATGTCTGTAAACAAGTCGAGGCCTTACAGATTTCTAAGGCCTGCACAGAAGGAATACATAGCTGGAAAACAAGCTGGACTCTTACAGAGTTACAGAGAATAGATATATAGCTTCAGATACTACACTATCTATAAGCTTTCTCAAAGAATAAGGTTTTAAGTCTAATTGTAAAAGTAGAGAGGGAGTCAACCTCCCATACCTGGACAGGGATCTGATTCCACAGGGGGAGGGGGGGCTTGATGGCTAAATGCTCAGCACCCCCATTCTACTTTTTGAGGTCCTGGGAACCACAAGTAAAACCAGTATTCTGAGAGCAGTCTATAGGGATGGTATGGTGCTATTAGCTCCTCCTCCTCCAAAGAGACTATAGCTTGGCCTCTGAGGACCTTGTAGGTCAGAGAAAGTATTTTAACAACTAGACTTCCCAAATAAATATTTGAGCATCCTGAAAATAATGACTTACAACTGTCCAGCCTGGAAGTAACAAATGCATGGACTAGCTTTTCAGCATCACGCTGGGTCAATATTTTCCTAATCATTGCAATATTTCAAATATGGAAATGTGCTCCTGAGACTGTTTTGATATTTGAATTAAAGGATACATCTTTGTCAAAGGTTACTCCAATATTCCTCACAAGATTCCATTAGAGGTTAAAGAGATACCATCAAGAGTAATGATGTGATCTAATCTATCCCTGAGAAGTTTATGACAAAACACAATGGCCCTTATTGAACCGTACATACGCCAGGAAATCGTGCGCATGGCCATTTTCACGCAAGGCTCGGCATTTATCAATCTGGATGTGAGCGTACAATCTGCTCAAAGCTCACCTCAGGTCTGACATCGTGTAAGCAAGTTAGAGTCAGTGTGGATTCGTGGTGCAGCACAGCAAAATGTAAAAATAATGATTAAACAAACCTCAAACTAGTCATTAAGCACTGGCAGCCACATATTCCGTACAAAAAAAACCCATAAAACGGATAATTATCATTATTGTTTTTTCAGGTAAATGCAATATAATTCCGTAGTTACTGGCATTTTCGATGGGTGTGACGCATCAATTATTGGCAAGCACTGCAATTGGTCAGATGTCCATCCACTGTCCTATTTAAACAAGAGCTTTGAAAGTTTTAAAATCTTGACAATGGCAGATTTACTATTGGTAGAAGAAAATGCATGGGTGAGACATGAGCGAGTCTCCAGGGACCACAGGGATCTTCTCATGGAGAGCGGTGGCTGGCTCATCAGTCACTTTCGGCTTCCAAAACATATAATGATGGATTTGTCCCGCACTTTTGAAGCCCGGTTAAAAAGAGAAACTTACTGCTAGGCGGTCAAACGCCGTACATGTGCCGATGCTATTGCCCGCCACACTCGGGTTTTTGGCCACTGGGACCTTTCAGCAGGAGATGGGGGACAGGGCTGGGGTCTCTCAGCCAACACTCAGCAGGGTGATGCCAGAAGTGGTGGGACCAATTAAATCCCTCTCTAGCAAATATATTAAGTTGCCGCACTATTATGAAATTGCTGGGATTCCAAATGTAATAGGGTTAGGTTCCCATCATTGAATGATTACGCCTTCATTAGTCCCACCGGTCACAATAGTGACCGTAAAAAAATGTTTCATTTCTAAGCCTATAAAAATGTTAATGGATGATCTATCAATGCATTTCCAGCAGCTATTGAAATAATAAAGGGTCTCAATGAAATATGTGCTGTGACGCATGTTTACTGCAAATTGTCACATGACCAGAGGTGTTTACTTCCTGTTTGCGTCAGAGATGAGGATGGGAGCAAGAAAGCTCCTAAAGAAAAGGTTAGTAAAGTATGTTAACATAAAGATAGGATATAGATTTTTGGTACACATAATGATTAAGGTGTCTAGTATTGATATATGCATCTGCAATTACTCAACTTTGTTTAATGTGGTCATAGAACTCACAAACATGTCACCGACAACAATAATGAGATGGGATAATAATGGGATAACCCATTGTATCTACATGCTAATATACATATGCTAACTGTTCAACCTTACTTTCTGCTGCTACCTAACTTTCTACCTAATTTTACACACACACACACACACACACACACACACACACACACACACACACACACACACATACGGACTCTAGGAAGACTAGCTAGCTAACTACCCAACATTCTGCTGTGATTTCTTTTAGATTTACTTTGAGTCAAGTTTTTGATTTGTTGGATCAAGATGAGTTCCCAGACAAGGCATGCAGCATTGCAGTCATCCCTCAAAATTAAAAAGATGCTGTACTCATTGATTGTGACAGTGATGGGTCTGACATGGACTATGAGGGGGAAACAGGCCATGTGCCAGCAAGGCTGTTGAATGCGTATGCCGAAGTTATGCAAACAGAGCACTAGAATGATGGCCTCCCCTTCACACACCCTTTCCCTTCCCAACCTCCTTCCCCCTTCCCCTGTTCCATCTCATGAAAGGCAAACCAATTCGCTTTGGTTACAGGGTGTTGAGCCTCGCCTCATCCAGTAGATACATGTACCACATGGAGCCACATATACAGTTACACACAAACAGTACTTTGGAGTCTAGGAAGAGAATCTGAAAAAATAAACATCAAAATGTCCTAAATGTTCCAGGAAATTATGTTTTTTTTTTAAGTCGTTCAAGGCATTGCTTTGCTCTTTGTTCTACAACCTATTTTATTTTGTTGTTCAGTCCGTCAGTATAGGCCTATACTCAAAAGCATGTTCAGCTGGCTACTTCTATCCTAAATGTTTACCGTCATGTTCAGTGTGTTCAATGTATACACTGCACTAAAAATTAATGTGTTCAAATGAATTTTGCACTAAAAATTAGCATTTTCAAATGAATGTTGCACTAAAGTAAGTTCCACTAAAGATACAATGTTGAAATACATTGATGATTGTTGTTTTTGTCTTAACCTCAATATTCATAACGGTGCTCCTAATATTCGTATAGCTAACCGATGGTATAAGGCTTATATGTAAAATATTCACATTACAATGAGAGAGCATTTAGAGGCAATGCTGGAACTTTTTAAAGTGGTGATATTTAGCTTTTGATATAATGATTTTATACACTCACGAACGCACCTACGCACAAACACAGAAACACACACACAGAAACACACACACACACATACACACACACACACACACACTGCACAGGTCAAATAGACCTATATTCAGTCTGTCCAATAGTTGATACAACACAGTATCCCAGTATCCCACCGGTTGCAATTGTGGCCTATCATAAAACATACTTTTTACACACTTTTCCATGAAAATTTTTATATTTTAAAATAGTAGTGTCGGGGCATGTCTACAGGAGGGCGCCCTGAAGGGTAGAAGTCATTTCCTCGATAAGTATCCTTTGTAAGCTGCAGCAAGATGTAAAGAAGGTATCAAATGACCTTGACAGTTTTGTATGGTTATATTTCTAGGTGACAGAGGGTATGCCCTGAGGAAGTATCTAATAACACTGTTGACCAACCATGTCACACAGCAGAAGTGCCACTTTAACAGTGTGCACCCACGTACACGCGTGACTGTGGAGCACTGCTTCGGACTGCTCAAAGGGAAGTAGCTCTGCCTTGCCCCAGTGGGGGGTACGTTGTTGTACACGTCCGAAAAAGTGTGCGATGTGATTTTGGTTTGATCCGTTTTGCACAACATTGCACTGGCTAATGGAGTGGCACTGGATGTGCCAGCCCAATGAGAGGACCCAATGCCCGGGCAACCATGGCGTGGTGTCCCTTCAATGGGGGCATTATGGCGGAGACAGGACCTGATCGATCACTTCTAAAATGTTATGGGTAGGTTCATAAAATGATTTTGCTATGTAATCAGTGATCTAATACAAGTAGCCTACGGACATAGATATGAGGATAATAGAGACCGACAATGGACAAGCTTTAGTAAAACTTTATTTCTTTAGATTTTCATTTATTTGTTGTAGTGTGTTATATATTGCCTCAAGGGAAAAGGCAATAAAGTAAAACTAAATGCCTTTAATAACAGGATGTCTTCAATATGATTGGGCTGCTGATTTAATGTATGAATTGTTCAAACCTCAGCCAGTGTCCATCCATCCACGGTGATGCTGTTCACCATTGCTGTGATCTTCTTTTCCTTTCAGCTTTTCCCTTTTGGGGTCGCCACAGCGAATCGTCTGTCTCCATCTCTACCTATCCTCTGCATCTTCTTTTGTCACACCAACTACCTTCATGTCCTCTTTCACCACATCCATAAACCTCTTTGGCCTTCCTCTAGGCCTTCTGCCTGGCAGTTCCAACCTCAGCATCCTACTACCAATGTATTCTCTATCCCTCCTTTGAACATGTCCAAACCATCTCAATCTAGCCTCTCTGACTTTGTCTCCAAAACATTCTACATGTACTGTCCCTCTGATATACTCATTCCTGATCCTGTCCATTCTTGTCACTCCCAGAGAGAACCTCAACATTTTCATCTCTGCTACCTCCAGCTCTGTCTCCTGTCTTTTCCTCAATGCCACTGTTTCTAAACCATACAACATCGCTGGCCGCACCACCGTCTTGTACACTTTTCCTTTCATTTTTGCCGATACTCTTTTATTACACATCACCCCTGACCTTTTTCTCCAACCATTCCAACCTGCCTACACACACTTCTTCACCTTTTTTCCACACTCTCCATTGCTCTGACTGACTGTTGAGCCTAAGTACTTGAAATCCTCCACCTTCTTTATCTCCTCTCCCTGTAACCTCACTGTTAGTCTTGGGCTCTTCTCATTCACACACATGCATTCTGTCTTACTGTGGCTAACCTTCATTGCTCTCCTTTCCAGAGCATACCTCCACCTCTCTAGATTCTCCTCCATGTTCTCTCTCTCATTTTCCACATTCATCAACTCTTCAAAGTATTCTTTCCATCTTCCCAACACACTTTTGCCATCAGTCAATACATTTCCCTCTCTCTCCTTAATCACCCTAACTTGCTGCACGTCCTTCCCATCTCTGTTTCTCTGTCTTGCCAACCTGTGCAAATTGGTCTCTCTGTCTCTCCTTACTGTCCAACCTAGAATACAAATCATCATACACCCTCTGTTTGGCCTTTGACACAACTACCTTCTCCTGATGCTGTATCTCCCTGTACTCCTGTCTACACTCTTCAGTCCCACTTTTTCTTGGCTAACCTCTTCCTTTGTACATACTTCTGCACTTTCTCATTCAACCACCAAGTCTCCTTATCTACTTTCCTTCCAGATGACACACCGAGTACTCTTCTACCTGCCTCCCTGATCACATCAGCTGTGGTTGTCCAGTCATTTGGAAGCACTTCCTGTCCACCCAAAACCTGTTTCAGCTCCTCCCTGAAATCATCACAACACTCTTCCTTTTTCAGCTTCCTCCACTTTGTCTTCTACTCTGCCTTTGTCCTTTTCACATTCCTTACCCCCATCCTATGTTGTCTGGCAACACTCTCACCCACTACTACTTTACAGTCACTGATCTCCTTCAAATTATATCATCTACACAGGATGTAGTCCACCTGTGTGCTCCTACCTCCGCTTGTCACCCTATGCTCCTCTCTCTTCTGGAAGAAAGTATTCATCACATCCATTTCCATCCTTTTTGCAAAGTCTCCCACCATCTGTTCTTCTGTGTTCCTGTCCTGGATACCAAACCTTCCCATCACTTCCTCGTCACCTCTGTTGTCTGCACCAACATGTCCATTGAAGTCTGCACCAATGACCACTCTTTCACCTCTGGGGATACTCTGCCACACTTCATCTAACTCACTCCAGAATTTCTCCTCTTCTTCGTCTGCCCAGGGACATGCTTCCCACATCTCTTACTTCGAACAACAGTACAATTTCCTGATGGCGGTCGTTGTTAACCCGGGCCTTGACCGATCCGGTATGGAAGTCATTTTCGTGATTCGCATGGTTAATTTGGCATAGGTTTTACGTTGGATGCCCTTCCTGACACAACCCTCCGCATTTATCTGGGCTTGGGACCGGCGTAAGAACACACTGGCTTGTGTCCTCTCATAGCTACATTGTTCACCAATGCAAAAATGCAATTTTTTTTTCCTCACACTGCCGTGAGGAAGATCACGGCAGCGTGAGGGGAAAAAAATTGCATTTTTGTGGGCTCCTTTTATACCCGCCTTGAAGTTTCCGAAGAGTATGTCCTTGTTAGCCTCCACCTCCTGAAGGTTTGTCCTCTCCATGTATGACTTCAGTGGGCGAACATGTTTAACAGTGAACATCATTAACAGTGAACATGTTAATGATGATCAGTTACAGCTGCCGCATTTATCACAACCCACTGAGTCGTATGGTGGTCATATACGGGATTTTCATGAATCACATGCGTGTTTTTTTCTTACCATCATTCCGAAATGCAGATCTGCACACGTTTCTATGTAAGACTGATAAGTAAGGGCCAGTGTGAGGAAAGGTTGTAGAGTTTAACTGTAGAGCTGTCAAACATTTTTGCTTTTAAAGAAAATGATGCAAACTCTGCAGGCACAGTTTAGTCATTTGCTTCACACAGGGAGTGGCAAAAGTCCACACTGATGCAATAATCAGTTACTATCTTTTAGGAAGCAGAAAATGAAAGCAAAAAACAAAAAGAAAAGCAAATTTAGGAGAGATGTCTCAACACTCAAGGTCAAACAAATCCAAATCCAGTTATTCTCACTTTACTGTTAATTCTGAACTGACACAGTGTATAGCCCTATTTATCATCTTATTTAAACTCTACAGTATTCTGCTGTCAATTTATGATCTGAAGAGGAGGAAGAAAGGAGAAAACCCTAACTCAGGAATCGAATTTGTATATCCCTTAGTTTTATTCTACATCATTCTAATACACTTGCATTTTATATAAAAGAAATTTTACATCCAATATGTACAGCAACATAAGATATCCGTGGAAATTCAGTTGACATTAATATGAACATTATAAACCAAAAATAAAATAAAAAAATCTTATTTCCATGCATGGAAACAACCCCATTGCCAGTTAAAGTTATAAACAGCAAAGAAACCATCTAAATGTGACAGCACATCGTTTCATTATGACACAATGCCATGACATTTGTATAAGATATATATAAAAGATGTATATAAAACTTATTATCCACAGCTTTTTTTTAAATGCTATCACAGTGTAACTAACCCAAGTGGAGTAAAAGTGGCATAGACATTCATGAGAAGTATAAACAGACCAAAGATTATATGATTCACAAAGCTTATAATTCACCTCTTACAGAACAACCTACTTTACCCCTTATGTTTCAGAGATCACAAGTCCAAAGCTGGTGCTCAGATATTCTTTGGCTCTCTGTCACAGCATTTAAAATCAGATGCTGTGGCAACAGAGGTTTGATTCAGTTATCCGATCATGTACAAAATATGCTTTGCCTGCAATGTGAAGTTGTCATCTCTGTTCATTGAGACTTTATAAAAGTTGACCTGCTGTGACTTTTGTGTTCTTGAATAGTTTCAACCTGAACTCCATCACACAGTCAGATAGAGGTACGATGCACTGGTGACAATATTGTAAAAGCATGATGAGAACATTCATTTCCTGATCTCACAATGTAGAATCACATTAGTTAAGACAGCTAGTGGCTGCTTCCATTGCCATTGATCCCCTCTTGATTTCGTTCTTTATCTGTGGCCGTCATAGAAATCGACCTAGACGAGGCGCACAACATGTGACTGGGCATACACCCGCTAAAACGACACCTAAGCCCTTTCATCACAGAACCAACAGTCCCTCTCACAGCCGAGGAGGACATATAAAATATAAATGGGTCGAGGCAGGCGTTAAAGGTGCTGCAGAGCAAGGCCTTATCTCTCCAGTCTGGACTTTTCCATGAAATAAAACCCACCACATGTGAGATGTTGTAGGGGCCAAAACAGACAGCAAACACTATCAATGTTCCCACCGCCATCCCTATGGCCCGCAGGCGCCGACGCCGATCGATGTTATGCAGCCTGGACAGAACCCGGATGAAGTTGATGTAACAAAAACAGCTGATCAAGAAAGGGATGCAAAACAGCACCACAAACAGCTCCAGGCGAACCGGCAGGAGAATACTAAGCTGGGCATCGGTAAAATTCTCATAGCAAATTCTTTTTGAATCATTGTAATGTGAAAAGTCTTTACGGTCAACAAATGGCATGATGAAGACAATGCTGAGATTGATGAAGGAAAAAATCCAGAAGAAAATGCAGGCAGCCACTGCGTACGCAGGTCGTCTTTTGAGTGTGTGCTGGATTGGAAATGCCACGCCGAGGTAGCGTTCCACACTGACAGCAGTGAGGCAGAAGGTGCTGTTGTAAATGGTCATATAGAAGATAAAGCCAGACAATGGGCAGAGGAAGTACGGCAAGTTCCAGATCATGTTATTCATCGCTTCTTGCATCTTAAAGGGCAGGAAGATGAGGAAGAGCAGGTCTGAAATGGTCAGGTTAAGGAGCAGGATGTCGATAGGTGTGGGTTTCCGTCTCACTTTCTTGCAGAAGGTGTAGAACGCCAGGATATTCATCGGGAAGCCCAGGACAAAGGTGATGACGTAGACAGACAGACACAGCGCTTTGTGGCACTCCTGCGGCATGGTGGTCTCTGGTTTCTTTAGCTGGTCAGCAACAGGCGGAGAAGCATCACATCATCTTTGACTGTGGAGATGATAAGACGGAGGCAGTTCGATCAGTCAGACTGAAACGCAGAAGCACCCTCTTATTAGCTCAGTGGCCTGGAAGAAATCAGCGTGGTTTTCCTGTCCCCGCCCCACCATAAACTAGCACTCCTCAGTTTCCCCAATGTTTTTGAGCCCTGTTGATAAAAGAAAACAAAGTCCATTCCCATTGAATGGTTTCTACTTGATTGAAAATTCACTGATACGCAATAAGTTTTAAATGAGAACAAAGAAGTAAGAAAAGATGTTTTTTGCTTCCTTCTGCCATGAGTACAGTAAATGATTCTAAATTCCCATATGAAAAACTTATTCTGATAATATGGATCATGACATTCACACCACTGAATCTGAGTGTCTTTGAGCCTGATGTGGCACATCAGTGCACCATAAATAACTGCTTACATGTATAATTTCCTGCATCTTTATATAAACATCACAACAAGTAGAAATAAAGTGATGAATTTTTCCTCCTAATAATTTCAATAAAACTTCCATACCTCTTTTCTTGTAAGCCACTTTACTTTAAAAATGAATGTGTCACAGATGCTCTAACTTTTATAGTGCTGCAAAAAAAAAGGAAGAGGAAGTTTTGCATTTTTCTTTTTTAAAAACCCCAAGTGTGACGAAACC
Organism: Arothron firmamentum; assembly: GCA_016586285.1. Lineage (NCBI taxonomy): Eukaryota > Metazoa > Chordata > Actinopteri > Tetraodontiformes > Tetraodontidae > Arothron > Arothron firmamentum. The sequence goes on from BJFM01002728.1 coordinate 23,334, forward strand.
GCAGAATGACATCGATTTAAGCAATTCAAAGCTTTCTTCCTAATTTTCAGCTGTAGTTTGTTGATTCACAACCCTGCGGTTGTAAGCGAAAGAAATACGCGTGGCATACTTAACATTTCTGCATGTTTCTTGGCATCCATGTGTTGATCGCCCAACTCTTTTATTTGATCTTCATTCAGCAGTCCTCCAGCTCCCACCTGCTGTTGTCCAGCACGTCCTCCTATTTACATGATAATAAATACACATTCAGAGCAGATAATAGAAATCATTATTATGGAGATACTGCAGCAATTTATCTCCCACACTCACCAAACATGGTTTCCGTGGAAACAACTGACCTTTTTGAAACAACACAAAGATGCAGGCTATGCAAGCATGTGAGATCCAAGGTTAATAAGTGATAGTTTGCTATCCATGCTTACCGCTTCTAGATGGATGCCTCTTTATTATGTCAAGGACAAAAAAATTTCACAGTCCCTCCCTTCCCAACATGTGACTTTAGCAGCACGGTTAGCAATATCACTATTCAAACAAGACAGGAAGGCCAGATGTTTGTACAGTCATATTGTACACAATAATAAAAAAAACAGGACCCTTGGTTTATTCATAAAAGACGATTAGAACATTCTACATTGGTGTGAAGGGCCCAAACATCCTGGTGTGCTGTAGACCAGCCATCTGTCATCACAGCAAAACAGGCAATAAAGGTTTCTGGTTCAAACAGGCGAAAATGGGGGGAAAACAATTTCACAGCTATTGAAGAAGATTCCAAGTAATTGTGTGCGAATCTTCGACATTGTCATAACAAGGCAACATCCTTCCTGTTTTGTTCGAAGGTGTGTGTTCTTGCTTATTTGGTTGCCACTCTATTTGACACAGTTCTTAATTGCCAGCATAGGAAAACATGCTTCTTTCTGCTGTCGTCTGGAAAGCACACTTCTTTTCCAGACATGACTTTGGATAATCCCGACACATCATGCAAGCTGGTGTATTCCAGTGTGACAGCTTGTTTTACAAAATTGCATCAGCGGGGTTTTCAAGCGCTGTCCAACCGCAAACTTTGCAGTAATGCCCTGTGACGTTTCAGGACTGCGGGGTAGCCTTGCTTTAGCAATTAGCCACACACTATTCACAGGTTTCTATTGATGATAGAGAGGAGCAGATCAAAAGAGAAAGAATAGCAGAGTTCCATTTTGTGCTCTCATGTTTTGTTTAACTAGTAAAATGATATCATGGGCATGGATTTTTTTTTCCTTAATTTGCAATGGCAGAGAAACTTTAACAGCAAAGCAGAGGTCTGTAACATAAAGATAAAACTGAATCTTTCATGCAGGTTAAATTGCTAAATACACACAATGACACCACCTGTTTCATGTACATGATCTCCCAAAATGTCTTTCACCAAGCCGTCATATAACCAGCATTCTGCCCCTTAATCAGGTCCAGGTCATAATTTTATTTCATTTCGTGGGGTTTTCAGAGGCCAGATGCCTGAGTGGCCTCAACATGATAGAAATATTTTAATGTTCTGGAGCCAGTCTGATGTTAGGTTTTCACTTTCATTTTCCATTATCGCTGTTTAGGCAAATGTTTTTTGATTTGTTTTGTTACCTTATTAAATCAGCCTTTTTTATGTTTTTAGAGGTTTCTCTAGCAATATTTTCTAGAGTCCATTCCAGAAAAGGAAGTGAATAGATACTGAACATAGTTTCTATTGGCATTCCCCAAAAAAACATTTAGCAGTGGTAAAATAATGCACACGTTTACATAGGGCTTCAGTAAATCTGAATTATTTATAGATGTGCAGTTATAAGTAGAATGAGGAGACAATTCAGCACAAAGTGCTACAGTCAAAATTTGAAAGGCACGTGTCATTGTGACCATGCACGTGTCAGCTGGAGGGTGTTGCTCAAGACGCAGTTGAGAAATTGCCTTGTTTTGTCAATACTGAGAACTCCCTGTAGTTGAGATTTATATACTTTTGTTTCTCAGGAGAGGCTGAATTTTTGGTATTGCAGCTTTTGTGTGCTGAAACTCTGAAAACTGGAGTGAAAAGACCTTAATAAAGCATTTGTTCATTCATTGATCCCTACCTCCCTGTCAGTAACTGTTTCGTGAATACCCCTTTCACACGGGAGCATCTTCTAAAGTCTGTTTTTGACCGCTACACAATACTTTTGTGTGCTTCCCATCAAACCCATTTGAAACTTTCAACTGTTTCGGTTCACAAAGAGCAAAGTACTGTACGATTCTGTGCTTCTGCTTTCACATTTTTGTGTCACAAATGACCAGTCATAACCAGCTGAACAGTCACAGTAGGTAATAACAGTAGGTGACTGCTGTTACTAGTAATAAACATGCCTGATTTGTATGTTGTATGTTTGGTGCCGCTAAGGCTGCAATCATAAATGTTCCATACAGTACACATGTTGCAGAGATAAACACACGTTTTCCCAGCAATGGCAGCCTGGCTGTGTGTGTGTGTGTGTGTGTGTGTGTGTGTGTGTGTGTGTGTGTGTGTGTGTGTGTGTGTGTGTGTGTGTGTGTGTGTGTGTGTGTGTTTATGCCTTCTGCATCTGGACGTTTTGTGTCCATTACATCTATTGTGAGTGTCGTTACAGATATTTAGCTTGTTCAATGTACTTTATTAGCAAGCAAAGCTGTTTCAGGTCTTTGATATTGTTGCCAGTAAACTGGAATGAAAACACCAGGGCTTTCCATCCAATTCAGCTAATCTACTCAGATGTATCTCTTCAGTACCCTGCAGTCTGCCTCCTTTTATCAACAAGTTTGTTTTGGCCCAGACCAGATTAACCGTCGTCTCGCCGTCTCTCACAGCCGAGGCGGTGATATACTGTACACAGATGCCACTGAAAATGCTCCTGTCTTGTCTGTATAAGATCTTTAAATAAGGGCCTAAGTAAAGTAGATCTCAAAACAATAAAGAAATTGCACTTTCGTGCGTTCCAGAAGCTTCCGTGTTAATCCTTCTATTAATACTTAAGTGCATGAATTTGTAAGCTCCCACATATTTGTGGCTGTGGAAAGAAATAACAGCATAATTCTCCTGTCCTGATAGAAGAGTTCAGTGGCTGCTAAGCCACCGTATTACTATTTAAAGAAAGACTTTGTTTCCAACATAGCGGACTTTATTTCAGTCCCTGTGGCACACTGAAGAAAAGTAAAGCTTGTAAATTTGAATAGACAGTGGTTTATATTTGGCTGGCAGCCTTATCAAGTGCGACCTGAGCCTGAGCAACAACCGTTGGAGGACATGAAACCCTGCAATGCTGGCTCTCTGCTCACAAACTAATCAAATTTATCATGATCACCTCCTTTTAGAAAAGTTACAACACAAGAAAAATGTCCTGTATTGTGGTTTCAGAGCACTTTCAGACTCTTATTCCCATTGCCAACAAACTTGACAGATATTTCAGCCAATAAAAGGTGCCAATGCACCTCTTTGTGTGCCTATTGTGATACAAAACAACCCAAAATTTGGATTTGAGTGTGAACTCATGATCAAGGAGCACACTGTTCCAGGCTTGCTGCTTGAGGGGAACGAGGCCAAGTCACGCACCTTTGCAGCGAATGCTAGCCAGGGGTGTTTATGGGAATATCTGCTGCCTGCTGTTGCTAGGTGCTCAGACAGCGCTTGTAAAGCAGAAATGAGATTAGGGCTGCTAGAAGTGTGCCTCTGTTTAGAATGTGGTCAGAGGTCGTGTGCACTTTTATTGTATTACTGCTCATGTGTATTATCAGCTGGAAAATCATAAATATGCAAATCAGGAAGTGGTTTCTTGTTTCCGAGAATTCTGCCCTACATGTGCCCTGTCTATTTGGAATTAAAAACTGTTATTGGTGTGATTTTTAATGTAATATATTTAATCACATTTAATCCTAAGGAATTTTTTGATATATAGATATATATATAGATAGAATTAAGGATAGATAGATATATTTATAATAATAATAATAATAATAATAATAATAATAATAATAATAATAATAATAATAATAATAATAATGTCTTATATATATTAATAACTTTCTTTGTTTAGAATCTTGATGTTATTCGGTGAAAAATCCAGAATATATTCTTTGAAATGCTTGCCGCTGCAGTGTTGAGAATAAAAGTAATGCAGCCTGTATAACTGCATTTCAGCCTTGCATGCTCAGCAGTTTCCCTATGGCTGATGGGACAAACAACACCTCTTTTGGATCAGCAAAAAAAATGTCATTTCACAAAGACCTTTTCTGGCCCTTGGAAAATATTGTCCTTATCAAAGCTGTTCAAAAATATATGATAGTGAGCAATTTTAAATGAAAAAAAAAAAAAACATAAATAAATAAATGTAAATGTCACCATTACCTCCCCTAAAGGCAACTCTAATATGAGGTCACCTGGCAGAGCAGCGGTATTTTAAAGGACAGGGAGATATTTTAGGTCTATGGGCACATTTACACCGTAAAGTTAAAATGCGAATGTGTTCGATCTCAGAAGGTCTGTGGCCATTGTTTACTTTCATGTCATTAGGATTTTCCATTTATTAATCATGTGGTCTTTTACCCCAGGTGGAATGGGGAGCAAGAAAAGGCCTATCACAGATTATCTTAGCCCGAAGTCATGTTTACAGATGAAACAAGCTAATTAATGATTTAACAGATGACACAGAAAAGTAGCAGTGGCTATTTGTTTTGTTGGTTTTTTTACAAGCCTGCCGCTTGTCTACCACACATGGATCCATAACCCTCTTGTTGACTACATGACGTACCATGACAAACAAGTTATAAAGTCTCAAGATCTGCATTTATGTTGTTTATAATGTTTCACAACTGCCACTGTGAAGATTGGTTCATGCATAGAGCTATGTTGTCCTCATAACTAAAAATCAAATATTTTAACAGTGGGGTATATAACATGGATTGTAACTAGTGTTAAAGTTGAATGCAGTGTTAGATACTTGTTTCTGGAAGGCAGTGGTGATGCTGCCTGTTAACACAGGAAAAAAACTGATCAACAGTTTCATGAAAAAAAAAAAAAAGAAAAGAAAGGGGAACCAGAGTGCAAAGTTAGTTGAAACTGTGTTTCCTTTCCCATATCTGATCTAGCAGACATGTTAATGTCAGTTTCTAGAAATTGCAGAACTTATTAGAATTGACCCGTGACTACGTGGTGAGTTTGTGGTGGATCTGTTCCATTTTTGTCTACAAATGACATCTGATGAAGCAGATATGTGTTAATCTATTTATCATTTTAGGCTTAATGAAAGATCATGTTTATATTTACAGAATTCAGACCCATGATAGCAGGTTTGGAATGTCTTTTAACAATATAATATAAATAATCCTAAATAAACCCCAAAGCTGAATTCATCAGCTATGCAAAAAGAAAGGTGAGGATTTTTGCATTTCACTTGGTGAAATCAGCTGGTGTATTTAATCTTTTCACAAAAACAGTATGTCAATCATGAGTCCTACTACAGCGGTTCAGATTTCACCTAAAAATAGGACCAAATATAGTCCCTTCAGTGGTATACTATGCTCACAAAATAGAGTGTGAGTTTGAGATCTTGACAAAAGGTTACAGGAAAAAAATGACGGCTTAAAGGTTATAAGGGGAGATTGTTCATTTGGTTTTCATCTGGTAATATTTTTTATCTTTTCTGGCTGTAATTGCTACATAACACAATAGTGTGACACAGCTTAATCAGTCATTAATCACACTTCAATTAAAAATGTAACACTAAGATAAATTTATTGCAGTTAATTTCTGGTCTTGTGGGCGAAAAAGATAGAGACAGAATTCAAGAGAACTTGGGCTCTGCTGTTGTAATCAGGGCAACATATTCATAGCAACTAGCAGACATTCTCACACGGCAGCCACAGACTGCATTTAATGAGGATGCAGGCATGTAAACAAGATGGCCAGCTCTACGATAAATGCATGACAAGAGCTAAAAATGCATGCAACTCAAACAGGGTGCAGCAAGTGCACGTGAGGTTTTTTAGAAACCTCGACAGCCCTTTCGTTTCACCAGACTGCAGAGTTAGCACAGGGTGCAGAGTAGCATTTTAGCAGCCGCAGCTGTACAGATGTTAGTATAGTTATCCACCTTTAGCACACACACTCTATATCTGTCAAGACTCTTTGATAAATACGGTAAATTTGAGGGCTGCTGCATCGTTCAATCCTTAGGAAGTTTCCCAAATCATCTTAATGTTGCACCTTCTTTCTCAGGTTCTTTTATATAGAATGCACATTCATTCGTTCATGTGACATCACTCAGTAAAATTAATGAAGTGTAATCGATGCTTTCTCTTGCGCTCCGGCCGCAATTGTCTGTCTAGATTCCAGAAAGCAGCTGCTGCAGCTACAACTGCTGTTGGTAGACTAGAGGATATTGTGCTCGGTATGGTGACCCCAGCAGATCCGAGGAACAGCGTCTGACACTTCTGAGTGCAGTGGCTAGGAGCAGCTAAGAGACTGCACAAGACCCTCAATAGCAGAGGTTGGAGGTAGAGAAGCCGAGCTGGAAGGAGGGACAGACCTCCCAGGGAGGGCAAATTCTTGTGTGGAATTGTAACTTGTGTTTTTGTGGGGTTTTCTTGAGGTTTATTTTTATGGTTGTTATTTGAACATTCCAAAATAGCAATGTGAGACACAACATGACAGACTGCAGCGAATGAATCAAAGATTGTTGGTTAAATTTGATATTCATCCCTGAGGGGAAATTCAACACCTTTAGGCTTACAAATGCAGAATGTGTCTGAT
>BJFM01002728.1:32173-55272 GCA_016586285.1 Arothron firmamentum
TGTGTGTGTGTGTGTGTGTGTGTGTGTGTGTGTGTGTGTGTGTGTGTGTGTGTGCATGCTCATGTTTGCTTCATAATGATAGACATAAATCTTTTAAAGGATGTAAACAATCTGGTTCCCAAATGAATAATTTTCCTGAGAGTGCAGTGTGAGAGGTAAATGAAAACCGATGGATGTTCTCACGAGATAACTGGCTACACAGTGCATAAGTGCGTGCTATTCCCAGCCGTTTCTAAACGTTTATATAAATTGCTTCCCCTTGTTCTTATATCTTTGCAAATTAATAAATACATTCAAGTAATACCACTCACCCACTGTCTGTAATGTGTCAATGAGTGCAGACAGTAAATTGTTTCAGTGTGCTTTTTCAGCAGAAAGCTGCTCAGCTTTTTGTGCTGACAGTATAGCGCAATTATTTTCCAAGTAATTTAAGTCTCATAAAAGCATTTAATTAATAAGCATGCATCCATTCATAGGATCCCCTTCACATGTAGCTGAGCCTTACTTCTGGGCCCTACTGATGCATATCCCCTTAATTAAGAAGTGTCATGAGAGGCATGTGGAAACAGAGCGCAAAATACCTGGCTGCACATACATTAGGGCTAACTTCTGCTTTTATTACTGCCACCATCCCTAGGTGCATGTTGTGTATAGTTGCTTGTCATTCACTGTCCATCACCATCAGACCGAGTGTCAGACAGGCAAGTGACTCTGCAAACATGTATTTCAAATGTCTTCTATCATGTGGGGCTGGACAGTTTTGATGATGAATGGCTGATACGACGCAAGTGTGAACCTGGTCTACTCTGAGGAGGCTTCTGGCAAAGTCTGATGCTTTACCAATGCATTAGAAGACATAACACAAGTCTTGTTAGTCCTAGTGCTGATAGCAGTGTCTCAAGTCACGTTAGTCTTATTATTTAGTATTTATCTGTATTCAGTCAGGATTATTTTGTATATTTCATTTTTAAACAACAAAAGCTTGGTTTGGAGACAGCGAAAATGGCAGTTGTGGCAGGAGAGTCTTGCCTGGTGGTCCATTGGATCACGTCTGTCAGCTGTTTGTTTGTCAGTGGATGCGGGACATGGCACAGCACTGTCTGCTGACATCTCTCATCATCTCGTCCTCACTCTGTGGGCCTGTTGCTGGAAAGACACAATAAGCCCTTCATTTTCCAACACGTCATGTAGAAAAAGGCAGAACCTCTGACGGAAAGTCACTTCCATAAACCGCCACAGTGGCAGAACAACTGAAGCCTGACGACATGTTTCTGCCACTCAGGAGGCTGTCAGTCAGAAAAAAACAGCAGTGGCCAAAAAAAAGGATCATTCAGGAGTGCAAACTACTGTTTACAGTCTTTAATTCCAATACAATTATCATAAAGTGTCATGGCTAACTCACCTGCCGTGGGTGGGTGGTGTGGGCAGCGGGTCTGTGCCCATGGACGTGAGCGTGGGTGTGCCTGTGTGGCACGTGACCGGGCACAGTCACGTGCTGCTGCCGCACGTTGTGACGCTGATGTGTTTGCTGGGGGCGCTGGGCCACCGGTAGGTTAACTGGAGGCCTCGGGGGCTGAGGTCCTCCAGCTGGGGATCTGCCATGGCTGCGTTTCTTCGGTAACGATTGAAACTGTGCAAGAGGGATGACGGGAGGAGGAATCGGTGGGCGCTGGGGGGCAGGAACCTGTGTCTGTGGGCTCGGGTGAAGCAGCGCGGCCTGGGTCTGTTCTCTCCGGTTCTGAAACGTTTGAGTCCTGTGGGTGTGCGCTCGGAGTGCAGCCTGGGTAAGGTCACTGGGGTTGGCCTGCGAAGCGGACGTGGGGCCTGGAGCCGTGCCTCCTTGGCGAGGTTGCTTGGCACCATTTGCAACAGGCTGAGTGTGTGTGCCATGGCCTTGTACTGGGTTTTGGCTCGGTGCTGCTCTGCGTTGCGGGGCCGTGTGCATCTGCGGAAGGTGATTAGGATCAGCCAAAGCCCTCGTATCATCAGCCCGCGGTGCATTAAGTCCCTGTTGTGACATGTGTCCCTGTGAGACAGCAGACTGCCCTGCGGAGACCTGCTGGCTCGAGCGAAGCCCTGTCTGGGGGCTATTACTGCGTGTGCTTTCATGCCTTGAGGCGATCAGGCTAGTGATCAGGCCTCTGATGCCTTGCTGAGTGGGGGAGCTTGTGTGTGTGTGTTCTGTAGCCTCAGTCTCTGCTGCACTGCGAGTGTTTGGGATGAGAGCAGCTGAACGGCTCCTCGTCTGTCTTTCTGTGGATAGTGCTGCGTTTCTAGCCGGAGCTCTGCTTCGGGGGGCCGTTTCACTTTGAGACGGAGATCTGGTTTGCTCTTCTCTTATGGGAGGATGGGTGGTGTAGTCTGTAGCGTCAGAGGGGTTCTCATTTGACGTCTGCCCTTGTCGAACTGTTCCGCTGGGATACGCTGGAGTCCCACGTAGGCGATCCCATGGCATCTGTCGGGGAGACAAGGTGGCAGGTGCGTTTTGTCTGCGGGAGGTTCTTTCAGATGTTCCTCGAGGCTCTGGCTCCGGCAGGTACGTCTGTGTGTTTGCATTTCGCTGTAAAGCTGTACCGCTGTGCGTGTACCCAGTTGGGATGAGTCCAGGCTGACCGGCTCCTAGATGGCCATTAAATCGGTCATCACCATGGTAGGACAGCCCACTTTGCATTCTGGGATTTGAAAGTCCTGTGTGGGTTAAATTTTGTTGGGCTTGTGAAGCATTCTGATTGGATGTGCTGTTAAATGGAAATGAGCTCTCTGGCTGGCTCTGACGGCCATTAGCTGAGAATGAGTTAAGATTGACGTGAATGGTGGGCATTTGTGCACCGTCGTTCTGCTGGGCAGCTTGCAATGGTGTGTTAAGGCTAACGTGGACAGCTGGCAGCTGAGCACTGCCCTGAGCAGGACCAGCCTGGATGAGAATGTTTGGATTTTGTTGCTGCAAATGTGTGTTTACGTTCTGATCATCAGCTTGTGCGAAAGCCGGGTTGTCAACGCCATTGTGAGGAGATGGATTGTTGTTCGGGATTGAACTGTGTAAGAATCCATTTGTGTGTGTTTGATCAATTTGCCTGTGTGTGTTGGTGTCCAACTGGCCGTTGCTGAGCGCCTGTGGGTTGCTGCGGTCTTGCTGTGGGGACGTGTATAAGTTCTCAGGGCTGCGTGCATGAGTGTTCAAATGAGGGGGCTGAGGACCTTGGCCCAAAGCCCTTACACCAGCGGTTTGTGGAGATGGAGGCTTTAAAAAAGCAGATGGAAAATAAAAAACACACAAACAAAGCAAATGCAATAAGGTTATTTGGTGAAAAACCCTTTAGCAGGATAACATTGAAAATTAACAACAAAACTTCACCAAAAGTGTTCAGCAAATCTATAGTTAAGTAAAAAATTAAAGAAACAATGTGAAAAATAAATTAATCTTAAACCTTTCTAAGTCCAGTTGCCTACAAAATCTAACCTTGGATAATCTTAAATGTGAGTGAGGTTGTATACAGTATATTATGCTTATTAATGAATGCTTTCTACAAAACAACTTTTCACCCATAAATGAGATAAGTGTAATACATTTCCGCACTCTCCTTTAAAAGTGATCATTCTGACCCTTTAGCGGCTTAAAAAATGCCTGTTATCTGTCTGCCAGTGAAAAATAAACTGTACAATTATATCTAATCTTAAACAGTTGTGAAAATGTAGTGAATAGGTGTGACCTATTCACACAATTTTAAGGGAACTTTAAAAGAGGAGAAAATAGAACTCCTCCAATAATGGATTGACATTTTATTATTAGACTTACTATAGGTCTGGGCTCTGGGTTGGTTTTCTGTACTGCTTGTGCTGCAACGATAAAAAAATAAAGAAGTAAAATAACAAAATATGTCTCATTTATAAAAAAAAAAAAAAAAGAATAGAACAAAACAGCCCAAATTTGGAAAACAGACATACCTCTTCTTCTTCTTCTACTCCTCCTTCTCCAAAGAAATATGAACAAGATTAAAACCAAGATTATCAGCAGAAAACAGCCGATCACAATCCCTGCCACTTCCCCTCCATCTAGGCATGTCCCTGAAATAGAAAAGAATGGCATCAAAGGGGAAGAATTAATAAAGATAATGGGTCTGGAGTTCAGACAGATGAGAGGAGAACACACCAGCCAGAAGTAAAGAATGATAACCTCATGGCAAGAACAGAAAGGAATATAATGGGAGGGGAACGTGTGTGTGAAAGTCACCGAATGACTTTGCCCACATTCTCGAGAGATCAATCTCTCGGAATACTTTCTGTCCTTCTGCTGTCAGGAAGACAGATACAGGGATGGAGTCCAAAACCAACTGTCATCATTATCGGTCACAAAAGGTCCGCGTCCACCATAACTCACCAACGATGGCCAAGCCTGTCTCCTGCTCAGATGTAGCCCCCGTTATGCTGTTTCTGGCTGTGCAGACATACTGGCCGCTCTCGTCACTTGAAACGATTTGGATTCTGAGCACCCCGCTGTCTGGCTGGTTGGACACGACCGGCTGCCCGTCACGTTGCCATGAGAAGAGGGCAGGGGGCAGCGAGTCAGATATGCAGGTGAGTCGCACCGTCTGTCCAAGTAACACATCTCCTCCCCCAACGCAGTCTTTTGGGGTGTCCTTGGTGAGCACGGGGGTGTCAGGGCCATCTGGTTCAGAGGCGAGGAGAGACTGCTATCAGCATTCAGAGCATTTGTTTCAAGCACCAAAAATTTACGATCTGCAAGTGAAATCAGCTGACTCGGAAAGATGTTTTTGTCCCCTGTTTTTTTGCCCTCTCGAGGCTTTTTCAGCATATTACCAAAATAGGAAAGCAGCTCTGCACTTCCGAAACGAATGTTCAATAATAAATCATCTAGATTTAATCAACTTTTTGCTGACATGTGTAGCCCTGGTCATGGCCGGTTAACTTTCGTGTGCAACTGTTATTTACAGTGTTAAATTACTGTGCAACATTTTATCATGTGTCATGAATTACAAATCATGAATGCTAAGTATATCTGCTCCCCAGTAATGTGATATTAAACAATAACACATTACACTGTCCAAAAGGTTTGTGCCCCGTTGTTTAAATGTGTTGAGAAATAAATGTCATAAAGACACTGCTATCAGCACTGAAAGGAATGGAATGGATGAATGTTGCATGATTCTGTGCAATATTTCTAGTAAAATGTTCTTAATAGACGGGCAGCTGTTTTGCTGTGGCCACAGCTGCTGCCGATTGCACCGATGGTCGTAAACTCACAGTACACAGTGACGCTCCGCGTGGCAGTTTGAGCGCTGATGGGGTTGCTGGCAGTGCAGGTGTACTCTCCAGCATCACTGCGCTGTGCTGGGTTGATAACCAGAGAGTCACCGGAGATGGTGATCCTTGCGTCAGGACTGACGGCTGCGCCTCCTTTGCCCCACTGGACCGTAATCTCCGTCCCAGCCGTCCACGTACACCTCAAAGACACATTTCTTCCCTCCACCGCTACTGTGGGGGCTGACAGACTGATCCCTGTTACTGCATCTACAGGAAGAAGAAGAGACCAAAAAAAAAAAAGGCTTCTCAACGTGCTTTAAAATATGAAGTTGCAGTGAGGGTATAGATGGTAGTAGTAATAGTAGTTTTGTGATTTTGTTGAGGATAATTTGCTGTTATCAGAGAAAGTGAAACTAGATAGAAGACAGCATTCAGATAGAGGCACAGATGGACAGTACAGAGGGCAGATGGTATGAGTGGTAGCCCAGGAGTGCTTTGGCAGGCATCCCAAGTTCAATAATCGGAGAGAAAGATGAGGGGGTCATGCGGACTGAGGAAGCTGAAGAAAGAAAAAAAAACAGTAGCTACAACAAACAAACAAAAACATTGCAGCAACTACCAAACAGGTGTAATCAGAGGTGTTTTCAGACTTTCTGCTGCTGTTTTCTCACAAAGACTTCTGCTGAGAATTTGTCCTTCTGTGGGTGTGTGTGCCGTTCAAAGATGTGAATGTTCCGTGATGTGAAATAGCTGTTTGCAAGTTTAAAGGATGTGACCTTTCTGCAATAATAGACTTCGGCTTCAAACAATTAGGTCACCCAGCCACCCCATTAGCCCTGGTGGTGAGAAGCATGAGGAAGCCTGTACATCATCCCTCCAGCGTGGGCTGAAAATACAGGAGAGACACTCTGCAGTTCTGGCTCCATTAAAGTGCTGAATACAAATAAATGCAAATACCCTGTTTATATAACTGGGAGTCTACATTTAGCTACAGTATCAAACATCTAAAAAGTATGACCAATGCATAACTAATTAGAATGAATTAACAGATGTCCCTGAGCTAGTAATTCACTTCATTCAATTCCTTTATTAATTATACCTCACCCACCATGGGTCATTAATTTCATTAAACCTCACAGACTGATTGTACTTCCTCCCTGTATCCTCCCTCTTTTTACTCTCTTCAGCATTACCGATCTGCTCACGTCCACCCTCTCCTGCACACTTCACCAAGCTTCTCATCCCTACATCCTCCTGGAAAGTCACAGGAGCTGTTATTTGTCTCTTACCGAATACTCTCAGCTGAACCGACTTGGAATTCTGGGCCAGGCCAGTTGTAGCAGACGGGATGACCTGCACGTTGTAGTTCCCCCTGTCCCGGAGCTGAGCACCTCCGATTCGGAGTTGGGTGGCAGAAATGGTGACCCTGCCCTGGAACTGGTCCACTGGGTTAACGACTGCGGTCCCGCCAGCCCACAGACCCAGAGTTTGTCCTTGGTACTCCCATCTCATAGAAAGAACCTGAGACACTGTCAGCACGGTGAACACTGCCTCCGTACCAGTTTGAACCACCAGTGGGTCTGTTTGGAACTGGATCTGTACCTGGTCTTGAGCCAGTACATGTGCAGTGAGGAGGACTGAAGAGAAAATAAGAAGAAAAAAAACAGACTTAAAGGGTGCATTTCAAAAAAAAAAAGTTGGTGGGGTTTTTTCATATGGCAAAAGATCTGCCAATTATGAATGGCAAAATTGAAGCACTAGCTTTCAAAACTAAAATGAATAAAGTTTGTTCACAGTATGTAGAAACTTCAGTTTTAAGGTTACGTTAATTTTTTTATTATTATTTTAAGAGCTCCTATAATCAAGCTTAATTTATTTAATACATCTAAACTGGGCTATTTTATATAATTCACACCCTAAGTTAAATTACATTAAAAAGGCATTTCAGTGCCTGCATATTAAAAAAAAAAAAAAAAAAGAATGTTATAAATTCACAAATGGCCTGTCTGGATGCTAACGTCTAATGGTTAACATAAGCTGAGGCTGATCGATATGGAGACTCTTGGGATGGTGACCCCAGAAACCTAAATCTTTATCAAGTTCGGTGTATGAGATGTTTCTGTTTAATGACCATTTCAGACCCACACTGGACAAATTAAAATTTATAGATGAGTCAAGCATCTCATGACAGGATCTCATTAAGATGGCCTCGCACAGACACACACACACACACACACACACACACACACACACACACACACACACACACACACACACTTGGGAGTCATGAGTGATGTACACAGGCTTTCCACCCTCATATGTCATACGTGTCAGTTTTTTCCTCAGTCAATGGTGGATGACCAGTTTTTCAGAAGCAAAGTAGATTGTCCATATTTCGAGTTTAGCCGCCGCATGCGGTGTACCCATTTGTGCGAAGATGGAAAACTGTGTTTTAGTATTTGGCAGGCTGCCCCAAGTCTTTTTTGTGCTGTTATTACAGTTTCAGGCACAGACAAACAGGCAGCATTTTCAATGGCCTTTCGCTGGCATATAAAATGGTACCACGCAACAGCGCTCTGGTCAGTGAATTATAGTGAAGGAAATCAATACGGTCCTGATCTGTCTCGCTGGACTGACTTTACACTATTTTTCACATGGAAGCCTAGCATGAAATGACAAAGGCCAACAGCAAGATGGATTTTAGACAAGAGAAGTGTTTCAGTGCCAAATTAAAAATATCAAAAGCCTTGTTGCTGTAACAGTGATGACAGAAAGATAAAGAGCCACGAGAAACTCCCTGATTGACACAGCATAATATCAACCTTAAGAGGGTGCAAAACAGGAACAATTATTATCTGCTCGTAAATGTGCCTTAATCATTGTATTTTGCTATATAACAATGCATGTTTTTAGCAATTTAGTTGAATTTTCCATCAGTAAATGACAGGAGGGACATATGGAAGATGAGTAAATTATGAACAAAAGAAGATGAAATTCCAAAAAAATTCTATATTGCCTGTCTCAGCAAAACAAAACAAACAAACAAAAAAAACAGTGATCTACTTGCATTATTTAGTCAGGCATGCATGCATCAAGCTGCAGGTACTTTAAATAAATAAGCTTTGGTCACCTGCGCAGGTGTAATCGCTACTTTATAATAAAAGAAAACAACATTCTTTATGTAAGAATATTGCTAATCATGGTACCAGCATTTTCTCATCAACACTAACATATCCTCTACAAAATGAGGCAAAGAAAACATTTTCTCTACTCATGGGTCAGGAGAATAAATACTGAAAACGGAGCTGATTTGCTTGATTGTGGTGCAGCCAATGCTGTGGTATACCAAGACAGAGTCAGTATAGCTGTTAAATGTGTGTGAAGGTTTCCATACAGTATTTTTGTTTCATTTATTATACATAATTCATTCACTTGTTATAATGATTGCAGTCATTTTTTTGTTTATTTGTTTTAATTTAAAAAAAAATGAGTTGAACATAACTATTTGAGTGAACAATGTAAACAATATTTTACTGAAATATTACAGTTTTTGGTTTTTTGGACATCACTGATCAATTTTGGTGCCACAAAGAAGTGGTCCAGATTTGATGAATGGTATCTTAACTTCTTTCAACTAATTCTGATGGAGCTGCTGACTGGGACAAACATAATAATAACAGTCATAAGAAAAACTTGTATTAAAACATTTTTTGGACTTGTATTTACCAAAACATTAGTACTTTTAAATTGTGCAGGCATCAAATTAAGTGATGATTTAAGAAATAAGAATAAAATATAAATAACAGTTAAACACGTTTTATTCAATTCCTTACGTATCTTTTGATATGGTCAGATTTTTGTTTGTTTTATTTACTCTGCATATAAATTATGCATTTGGACGCCATTTTTACTAATAGCATTTGAGTTTGTGGCTCTATTGACGTGTGACATGTTTTCAGATGTGAGGGAGGAGGCCGTGAAGGCAACACGTGACCGGCTCAAACAGGAATGAAGCCGCGCAGGTTTGAGAAGGTTCAGACGAGTTTTCCTTTTGAATTCAAATGTTTCCAAAAAATTGTCTACAAAAATGCTACACTTACACCTCCCTACCCACACAGCTCCCTCTACTTTAGACTATTTTTAATCCACACCGTGAAAACTAAGAGAGTCAGTGTTGTTACCTGTCAGTGACAGGCTGACAGAAAGCAAAGGTCTCCTCATGACGTCAGCCAGGTCGGTCTGCGAAGACAATTAACTTATATTTAGTATTCACATAAAACTGAGCCATATGCCCATATTAAGTCCAAAAAAATTATTAACTTAAAAAAAAAACCTCACGAATAGTTCTTGGACAATAATAAGATAAAGTTCTAGAACTTACCCCACAATTTGCCGAACACTTTTGTGTTCATTTTGGACTGAATTATTACGCAGCCAGAACTTGTGTTTGCTAACTGGCTAGTGCTGTCGTCTTCCGTAGCATCCGACTCACCTGTCCTCTTAAAGGCGCCGCACACTTTTACCCGATGTGGCCAACACATAATTATTCCTCCGAGGAGCATTTCTGAATATAATAACCTATCAGTTAATCAGATATTTTAATCTTGATTTCATCCTATTTACATTTGTTATACAAAAACTCAAATATAGACCCCTGGCTTCTACTGAGGTCTCAAGCTAATGCAATAAAATGCACACACACACACAAAAAATATACATTTATACTTGCTTTATTTCTGTAAGTAAAAGCAGTTAATTTTATATTTCAAATTTAATTATGGAAATGAAAATCATTTTTCTGTCTGATGCTGCTACAATGAATAATTTCTTCTGATTTTCTTCTTTTACATCAATGATGGTTTGTGGAGAAAACAACAAAAAGCGGCTAGTTCCTTTTCTTTTTATATGTAATGCTCAGCAGCTATGGACTGATATGAGGTATCATCATCGCTAAACCTTTGACCTGCAGCCACATTAGCCCAGTTTAGCAGATTTATTCAATGCATAAAAAGAAATGATTTATAACACAAGCCAGAGGCATGTAAATGTTGACATAATTCAGCTATGTGTCAGTGCCACCCACTGGTTGGTCCCAGCTAACGACAGGCAAACATCTGTTTAGTAGCCACCGCTGAACTTGTTTGCATAATTCATCAATCCTCTGTAAGAATATTATTTAGCTTCGAACCAAGAGTTACTTTTTGCGACTTTGCCTTGAAAATGTGCGTTTGCAAGATAATGTAAAAGTATGAGGATTTTTAAACTAACGTGATATTAAGTTCTTGCAACAGTAGAATGCTACTAAATTATCATCACATCTATTCGTTTTGAATTGTGAAGGGTTTTTTTTGTTTTCTCTGAGTGCTGACCTTTCTCAGGAGAACAAGAACAAAAGTGTTCTTGAAGGGGTTTCTCAGTGGGTTGCAAGAGACAATTATCGAAGGAAAAATAAGAATGGGCACACTTTTGTGTCGCTAACCGCTTTACAATTCAGCATCGATAAACCACATTGTGTCTGCGGGGCAAAACAATGTTTGTGCTGGATAAGGACGCTGCCGTACAAAGCATGTTAAGACATTGTCACTGATTTCCCTTCAGAAGAAAATTTTATCTAAGTTTATAAATAGTGGAGCGATAATCCCAGTCCTACAGTTCTTTTTGTTTTGCCTGCCTGACTTTAGGCACGTGTGTAAAAAGGAAAGGGTGGGGTGTACAGGAATAAACCCGGGTGATTTTAGGACTTCTGTAGAACAAAGTAGAAAGAGTTTGTACAGGAAAGAGGGGGGTGTCAGGGTGGAGGGGAAGCAGCTTTGAAAGAGGGTGCCTCCTACACATTTATAGACTGGACCTGACAGACGGCGTTTACTTTTTCTTTGGTGTTCCAGCATTGGCGGCAACAGCTGTGGAGCTGTCATCTGTGGGTTGTTTCTCGCAGTGCACTGTCAGCTGGCGTGAAGATTTCATTTTGGAGCTTAAATCTAATCTCGGTGTAACTTGTGCCACACCTCGAAATCAGGGGGAGCAAACAGTGGGAGGGCCCTATTGTTATTGTTTTCCCTCAGCTTCGGAGAGGTAGGTGAATCCCACTTCTCGAGAGCGGTGCAGTTGTGGGAGTTTTTTGGGGGGGGTTTTAAGAGATAAAACGTGTAGGTATCTGCACCCCTACAGAGCAATCGGCTCGTTTAGTCTTGCAGGAAATGAGACTGCTGGAGTTAATGTTGGTAATGACAGTAAGAGTTCGACCCTGTTACTGTATGTTCTGACTCCCATCCAGAACTGCCGTTCAGACACCACACAAACCCATCTTTGTCTCTAAACGGCGTATGGATTATGTTTTTGGGAGGATAGCATTTTAAATTGTTTTCTCTGAGGGTGATGTTACACACAGAGGAAATGTGCTGCTGCATGAGCTCATGGATGAATTCCTCGCTGTGTTTTCTGTCAGGAGGTGTTATGGATCTGCAGTGTTCTCCGTACTGGAGAGCTGTCCTGCTGTTCCTCCTAAGTAAGGCCTTTTCTTTCCAACCCTCACACAAATAGATTGAAAATACCAGAAGAAAACTCGAGATCTCTCTTGTCTTTGGGATGTTGAAAGGCTCGCTGCAGTAATTCACTGCTGTAAACTGACATCTGCCTGCAGAGTTAAGACGCTGATTAATATTCCCTGTGGTAAATGCGCAGGAGCCTTTAGGTCCGCTGCAGATTTGACACAGATTTTGGATATTGATGGATATTACATTAGGCGCTGCTGTCATGCGTTATAAATCATGCCTTTTTGTAGTTTGACGGGAGGAGCCATACATATTTATAGAGTTCATGCTGCGTATGTTAATGAATTGCTGTGCCATTGTTGGTTTTATTAGCTTACACAATGCAAAACGTCTCAAAGCTAACGGCTCAAGGTGTCAACAATGATGAATAGAAATGTCGTTCATCACCTCATCGGTCGCGTCTCTCGTCCCCGCGCAGTGCCATGTGGCCTCCTCGCCATGTCAGTGCACATCGTCAACGAAGAGCCTGTGCACGTGATCCCCGGGTCAGCTCTGCTTTTGAACGCTCGGATGGAGCACGGACCCCTGGAAGATATCGCCATGGTTACCTGGGAGCGGGAGCCCGAAACTGGGGCCTCTCCTCAGAGGCTGACGCTGGCCACCTGTCCTGGCAGGAGAGCCAAATGTGCCGGCTCAAGGTCAAACATCCTGGGCAGCGTGGAACAGCAGGACACCAGCCTGCAGATTATTGGATACAGGGCTGAGGACAGCGGCGTGTACACCGTGACCGTCACAGATCACAGAGGGGCCACGACCAGCGCGCAGTGCATCGTCAGGACTTACGGTACAGTGATGGAACTTCTTCGATATGTGTTGCACATTCAATACGCAGGAATGTTAAAGTGTCATTTGATTCTGGCTGTTACTATAGAAATGACTTAAATAGATATCTAAGCTTTCAATACCAACGGTTTAGTCAGTTATGGAACTGTTCTATCATTCTATCATAAAATTTATTTACAGTATTTATTTATTTTGCCTTTCTTTAACCAGTAAAAGGTCCCATTGAATTATAATAACTCTTCTTCCAGGGAGTCCTGGCCAAGACAGACGGCAAGGAGTTACACAATACACCAAAAGAAAACAAGGCCACAAACTGCACCACATATGACATACTACACACACTAAAGCACCATAATAATTGGCGAAGATATTACAGGATAATACAGACAGCTAAAAACAAACAGATAAAAAGGCATAAAATGAAAAACAAAATATTTTAAAAAATATTAATATATTTAGTGAAACTAAATGAGTCTAAGTTTAAAAGGGTTTGAAGTTCATTCCAGACATTTGGTGCATATGATGAAAAAGCTGTTTTACCCAGTTTTGTCCTTGTTGAAGGTGTGCTGAATAGTATTTTAGTTGATGTTCTAGTCCTGTAAACACCGTTATGATTAAAAAAAAAAAAAGCAAAGGGGTAATTTACCTATTAGTGCCTTAGCAATAAAAATCAATGCATGAGATTTCCTTCAAAGAGAGAGGGAAGACCATTGCACATTGTCATACAGAGTACAGTGGGGAGTTGTGGCTGATGCACCTGTAATGAAATGCAAGGCCGAGTGATATAGCCTTTAAATAAAGACGAACTGGAATGCATATTAATGATGTCACCATAATCCAGCACTGATAGGAAAGTGCTCTGTACTAACCTTTTCCTTGCACAATAAAGAAAGCAAAATATGTTTTCATAGACTTTAAATCAATGTTTCAGTGTTTCAACCACTTCAGCTGTTAAATTGACACAAATTCATAAAGCAGTGTTATAACCTTTTCGCCTGACTAGTTTCAATTACACACAATATTTATGTGTAGACAAAACCAACCAGCCAATAAACACAATAATCAAAGCATAACAAAATGAAAGCAGCAATATTCTGAACTCTTTTCTTTCTCTGCATCAACTTGCTTCTAAACTGCAGTTTAATTTCATGCCAGCGTGCCCTGTTTTATTGCTGTGGATGTTGGGTCTAATTGTAAAAAAGTAAAAAAAAACAAAAAAACTTGAACTTCCAGTGCGCCTATCCGCTTTAATATGTGGTGCCATCTGAATGTTTGAGGACCTCCAGATGAACCCGTTTAGCTGCAGCTTTCTAGTTTCGTCAGAGCATTTTCCCTTTTATGCGTCTCCTGTCTGCTCTGGCAGCACCGATTCATCCGCTCCATCTTCTCCACACCTGCTTTTCAGCTTCCAGGCTGCATACTGTCACATTCCCCCCCACATTACAGCACGCTCCCCTGCCTCATTACCGTCTCTGAAACTGAGGCAGTTTCTCCTGACAGCTTTAAACGTCTCCCATGATTCTTTTTGACAGAGACCCTTGAAGAGCCGTGTGCCATTATTCTTAGTGGATAGATGCTGACGACTGAGCGCACCACATAATTTTCCTTCTTTTCAGCCTTGTCCTGCCGGCGGTTTCGTGTCTTTGCAGAGGCGGTGAACCACGTCTCAGTGAGCATCAACATATCTCATTCCTCGCTGGTTTGTGGCGAGGCCTGGGGGACAGAGCCCCACTTCAGCTGGCTCTACGAGAGAGTCACTGTGGACAAGACGGTGGGAAGAGTCTCCAGCGACGGGACAACGCTGCACGTGACCAAGGTCCCCTTCTGTGGCCACTTCACCTGCACAGTCAGCAACAAGCTGGGCTACAGTTCTGCCACCTACACAGCAGGTACTGGAAACGACCAGTTTGGGAAGACTTTTATTGCTGGATTACAGATAGATTGAAAGACCCTGAATTAAAGTTGCGTTAATATCTCTCTACAGAAGCCAACCAAATCAAATCTTTCAAGATAACTCAGAGCTGTGAAGAGAATTAAACTTTCTCAGTACTGTGTTATAATCAGAATCCCCCCAAAAAATAATGAAAGACATAAAAGTTGGTCAATATCTTCTCAGTGGTGTCACTCAAAGGTCTAAAGTATAAGCTTTAGTGACCACTAGTGGTGAGAGTCCAGATTGCAGGAGCTACCTGAGCCCTCCCTTTTCAAAGGTCAAAGGACCCTAACCCAAACTCGATGGCCGCCAGGAAACAAATGCTTCCACCACTGCAGCCACAAATACTTTTGTTCACTTGGCTGTTCAGTAACCAGCATCTGAATTGGGAATTGCAGTTTTAGCAACTTTCTGGCAGCCATGACACGGGGCCGAAATGAAATCATTATCAATATTTGCAAACGTTCCTCACTGCTGATTTAAATTAAAACACAGAAATGAGTCTGGTGAGAGTGTGCAATTTGAAAAGAGTGTCTGCAAATGTGAAATTTGTCAGAGTTTTGACAGATTCCTTTGAACTGTTCAGCTCTTTAACGTCTTAGTCCAATAATAATTTAGCTCAAATGTAACATCGAGCCCATCGCTGCAGCCACTGGAGGAAAAGCAGGAACAAACCCTGAAAAAGCCTGATACAATCCTAATACTTTCTCATTATTCTGTTTTATTAGAGTTTGTGTTCTTATTGTGTTTCTTCATACGTACACAAATGTTGTTTCGTGCTTTTGGCTCTTCTTCAGCCATAAGGAGCCTTGTTAATCTCCCTGTTTGTTTCTGAGTGTCTGGTTCACATATGACGCTCAGAGTGGTTTTCCCACTGCAGACAACTGTCTTCGGCAGTAAAGCCCATAAAAACCAAACAAATGTGCAGTAGATTGCAGCCAGGTGAAGCATTTAGCGGCAGGGAGAGTCAGATATTTCCCTGCGGAGCTGGTAGAGGCCCAAATCGCTTTAAGGAGGCAGACTTTGGATTTTCACTCACCAGCTGGCAATTCCAAACGAATACTAATATCAGCACGAAAGTCCCGCAAACGCAGCGCTGCATAAAGGTCCTTCTTACAATGACCTTGATTTAAAAATGCTGTTTTACAACCGCGGAGATTAAAAATGGTGTTTCACTGCCCAGCACAGCTGAAAGGGTGATAAAGAACCCGTTTGTTCCACTGTCAATATTCACACGGGACGCCTGTTTCGATGTGGAACTGATTGCATCTTCTTCTGCTCACCACTGGTGGCTTTTTGGTGATAAATTTTTCCCACCGTTTGGTCGATAAATCATCGGCGCCGCAGCCGTGAAACAGGTGAGATGAATGCCGCTCTTCATCTCCTCCACGTGTGACCATCCAACGGCGGGACGAACATCTCGCTGTTAATTGCTACTTTCAGTCTTGCACCGGTTCCATGAAAGTGCTTTAATTCCCCCCCTTTCTTCTGTGCTTTTGTCTGGGCTCCGCGGGTGTGTTGTTCCTGGATGGCAGCACCATGTGACCCAGAGGGCAGAGGGACAACAGCTGCTGTACTTTGTCTCGTCCTCCTGCTTTTGCTAGCCGGCCTGCTAGCATTTCTGCTCTGGAGGTACAGTCATGTGCATTAAAGGTTCAAAACAGTCCCCCAGTGTGTGTGTGTGTGTGTGGTTGGGGGGGGGGGGCGCGCCTAAAGCCCGGCAGGCTCGGGGTTTGTGCGCTGACAAGACAATTCGATGGTTTGCGCGAGGCGCCGCACAGTTTGTCAGGTGGCATTTGATCAGACGTGGTTTCTTTTTCAGACAACGGCGGCGCAGCCACAGAGGCGAGCGGCTGCGGGAACATTTGGATGACACCATCTAAAGAAAGGATGTCTCCGACGGGAGAACTGGAAGCGACGGGGAACCTTCTGTCAACATTAAGACCTTAAACTGCAGAGCGAGCCGCCCGCGTCGATTTAGACGTCTGAAACTGAATTTAAGTACCGACTGCTGTTGTTGTTCTCAGCCCTTTTTTTTTTTTTTTTTGCCATTGACATACTCTAATGCATATTTGTATAATAACAGAATATTGCAGCAATCATTCATTTGAATACATGTTTTTATTCTTTTTTAATTCTTATTTAGTAAGTTGCATTTGCTATTGTACAGTTTCATTTAGCTTGTGGGCGGCCACGCTTACTGAATCTTCTGAAGTGATTACGGAGGCTGATGTTGAAAATGATGTTTGCACAGAGCAAAACAAAGAAAATGCACCATTCTTTGCAAATAAATAATCGTTTCAATGGTGGATTTCTACTTGGGTCTGCGTTTCAATCTCGCCCTGGCTGTTTTGCTGCATTGCTCTGAGCTGTTTGGGAGTGCTGGAGGAAATGAGACCAGAGGGTCACAGAACAAACACGGGCCGGATTCAAACTGGTGTGGGAGCAAGAAAACCATTGAGCAGCTGTCAGGAATGTTTAGGCGTCTCCCGCGTGATTTCCGTACCTAAAGTGAAGAGTTCTCAATATCTGGAATATTTATCAGACCTCCTCGCTGGGGATCCATCCTGCGGTGAGAAAGACAATGATGAAATTCAATGAAAATGGAAAGCCGAGAGTCCGGAATACAGATTTCACTGTGAAGCCCAGACGACCCGTGTTACCTTTCTGGCTTTTTCCCAGTTTGATGTGAGTTTATAAAGTCCAAAAATGCAAAAACCTGCATCAGCGTGAGCGCTGTTGGCGGGATGTTTCGGTCTTAGCTCGACGGGAGAACCCAGAAAGCACCCGCCTGCGTGTTCGTGTCAAACAGTGACGCAGAGTTCCAGTACATAATGGACCCATTATTGTTGAGACCTCAGCAGAAGCTGTTACTGTTCATAATGACTCAGCAAGCTGTCAGCTGTTTGCGACAGTGACCTAATATGAAGTTTTTTATGCTAAAGCAAAACAATAGCACATGCTTACGCAGCTACGGTGATTACATTCAGTTACATGAGATAAATACATGAGGAGTCATGGCTAATCATATCAAATCAAATCAAATCAAACTTTATTTATATAGCACTTTTTATACATAAAATGCAGCGCAAAGTGCTTTGCATATTAAAAAGAAAATTAAAAACTTTACATGTGCACATAAAGCCCCTCATACACACAAACAAATATTTAAAATTAGTTAAAAGAAAAGAAAAAGGGGAAAAAAAGATATATAAAATATGAGGAGACACAAGATAAGTCATAGGAGTTTTGTGAGCAAGCTAAATCATTACACATGGCCTAAATTATTAGTTAATTAAGTCATAGGCTTTGACAATTCAGCGTCAAATTTTTATCTCTACAGCGCCTCCTCCTCTGTACTTAGAATAAAAGAGTAAATGGAGAGGTGAGCATTTTTAAAGGCGCCTTCACCCAGAGTTGCGCCAAAGCATTCATTCGGCTCCCGGTGCAGTCAAGTTTCAACGTGCCTCCCATAAGGACAGTGGACAGATAGCAGTGCAGGGGACGGAGTCTCCCCTGAGCTCACAGATTTCACACATCTCGGATTTGACGCACAGAACACCCCTAATTCAATAGGTGGAAAGTTGAATATCACCATTCATAAACTTCTAAAATGTATAATAAGCTGCAAATGTCTTAACTACATATTCAAATAAAAATGATTGTTTGACAAAACTCACATAGGGTGCCTCAGTTTACCCCGAAAGGAGCATTGTGACCAGAACAGGGAATAGCGGCTCAGGCCAGCTGTTTGCAGAGAAAATGTCATCGTCCACGGTTAAAATGGCCATCTGCTAACGCTAACACCAATCCTCCCTGAGCATTTGTTACCCTATATGCTCATGGTGCAGCTAAAAACCAGAACCAGACCAAGTAGTGGCACGACATGCAAGCCAACATGCAAGTTGTCCTCTCTTCACAAATTGACAGAAGAAACGCTGACAAGACATTCATCTGTTTATCCTGGATTAGCGAAATGAACAAATGAGTCTAGTGGTTCATAAAACCAATGAAGAGAGATTCTGAAGTGCGAGTGTCGCCTCTGTAATCACGAGTAACCAGATTTACCAGCCTGATACATCCCAGTTAGCACAAAAACTCTAATTAACAAACAAAAATGGAAGCAGGCAGCCATCTATAATGTCAGTTGTGAACATACAGATTCTTCACACCGGTGAAATCCAGACATATACATCGTAAACAAAATAGTTGCAAGGGAGTTTCGACTCGAAGGAAATATTGACAGGCACAGAAAAATACACCACCCCTCTCTTTTTATTCATTTAGCTGCATTACTAAATCGATCAGAGTTGGAGGGAAAAAGTCTATATTTCTAAAGCATGTTTGCATTCACCTTGGAGCTCTCTAAGCACTTTACATTCCATGTCTGCATTTACCCAGAATGCCATAATAACATAGTGCAAACTCCAGCTTTGGGGCTCAGTCAGTAAACCAGTGTCGCTGTCGCCCGTGCACTGTGGCAAGCATTCAGTTATTGACTCTGTGCACTCAAGGTTTGTGTAAATTCCTTTGATTCATTAGGATCTCGTTGTGCTTCTGAGGGGATGTGCTGAAGGCTGCGGCTTGGGGATCCGACCAGGGCCCCCAGCAAGGCTGTGGATAGCCCGGAGTCTCAGCACACATTTGATTTTTCACAATCGCAGGAAGCGTTACTTGGTCGTTGTGGATTATTGTCGGGCCCGGTGATCCCAAGTGACGACCAATCTATTAGCGCACAGCAAACGAAGATATTAAAAAAAACCCAAAAGCACAATGGCGACTCGATGTTATCTTTAACTAGAATTGTACGGGGTATTTTTTTTGTATGAATCTCGATCAAAACACTCAATTCCCATATTCATCACACTCTATTGCTCAATGAAGTGACCACAACAACAGAAGAATATGTGGAAATTAACTGTTACAATGGTCCATCGTGTAATAACCCAGTCTGTCCATAAAGCAGAAGAGATTGCCTGCTGATCCTTGACAGCTCAATAATATCTTATCAGCATTTCAGTGACGCACACACGCACACACGCACACAAGACTGCGATTCTTGTTTGCTCGCTGGATTCTCATGAGCACTGGGCCGTAAGACGCCCATGAGAACCATCAGCCGCCACTCTTCCCTCTGCTGATCCTCAATTATTCACTGTCTCTGTGTGCATTCCAGCCTTTTTTTTTTAAAATCTTATCACAACTTGATTTCCTTTCCATAATTATACATATTTGTGCATAGATGAGTACAAGTGCAAAAAAACCACACAAAAAAAGGCTAACAAAGAAGAATAGCTGCCGTGGTGCGATTAGAGAAAACTGTGACCGCTATTGTTGTCAGACTGAGGAATGTATGCACACTGTAAGGGGATTTTTGGAATTCTTTGTTTTTACGCACAATATCTGGAGACTGATGGTCAGTTTTGTTGTAGCTTGCTGTAACAATAGAAAATAGGACCTGCAAAATGCAACAAATTCATCAACGCTTTTATTCAATTTACTACATTTCTAACATTAACCACATTTACTTTTTACAAAATGTAATGTTGCATTTCAGTGTTTTATCATGAAGGTCACATATTACTAGAGTAGGTGGCCTTAATGCATCATAAAGTGATGATTTATTGTGTTATTACATAATATATTATATAATGCAGTGTCACACAACGTAATTAAAAATAGAACAAAAGAACACTGTCTGATGATTGGCTGTGTAAATGGAAATAATAATAATAAAAAAACTAGGTCAACATGTTTGAAATAACTGTCATGTTGGCAGGCTGATTTGTGACAGAAAAGACATCAGTGTGCATGTGCGCGTGCAAGTGAGTGACGTGAGTGTTCTGGGGTTTTTTTTTTTCTGCACATGTATGACTATTTGACATCCTGGAAGGAGGGAGATCAGATGTTAAAGGTTAAGTGAGGGCCGCAAATAACATCCTGTCACAGAAGATGTACCTTTGGAACTGTGCCATCAGCCCTAATCTTTTCCATTCTACGTGTAATTCTCTTCCTTCGGGCTCTTTATGTTTCCATTTCCAACTCCATCATAGTTTTTTTCTCAAGTGCTTGACCTTTGGATTCACCTCCTACAACACACACCCATCCTGTCACACACACACACAGCAGCTCGTGCCGTGGTAGTCGACTACACTTTCCTATGGTGTATAGCTCCCTCTCGTGGCTAAACGTCAAACAACATTTTTACCTGATTGAAATTTTCTTTTTCATTGGAAAGATCATTTTTCCTCTAACTTTTAACAAACAAAAAAAAAAGAAGAAAAAATCAACTGGACCTCTTATTTTGTTGTTTCTCATTTCCAGGATAGTACGACATTTTATTTTAACATGAGATATTGGATATTAAATTATGGTATTTGCAGGTGTTTTAGAGCCAACACCTGTTTTTGGGTGTTATTTTTTATGACCTTACTCCTTTACTGTATTAAGCACCAAAATATAACTATGTAACTAGGGTCAATTTAAAGTAGCCAAATTGCCTCCTACCCAAATGCACATCTGTGGACTGGAAGAGGAAACCGGAGTACCTGGGGAGAACGTGCACATTCCTCACAGAAATGAACCAGCAAACCTTCTGACTGTGAGTGATAACCACCGCAGCACATGCTGCTGTTCACATTAAGGGTCGATGGATGGTGATCGCAGCCGAAATGCTCGGTCAGCCTTACACGTTTGTGGTTTCCATGTTTCCACCCAGTGGTGTGCTGCACATGGGATTAAGCCCCACCCCCTCATTAACATATTTTCAGATTTCTGCTGTTTTAGATGATTAGGAGACTGAATTGTTAATACAGTTAAAGCAAACAAACACAAAAGATTTAGAGCCAAGCTCTGCATGGAAACAAGCAGCTTTTGGGGTGAAAAGCTTTGCTACTTCGCAGCCTTCAGCAGAGCGATGAGGCATATCCCAGAGTTCATTGCTGTAAACACTGAGGATGGAGAAGCGGTTGCATGTTGACATATTTATCCCCTTTGTTAGATAAATGTATCGAGAAGGATGAAGACTTCAATCTGCAAACTGTATTATATTTTTGCATTTCTGCAGATTTCCTCAACCGGCAGACAACTTTTGTATTAAAAAAGGATCGTAACCAATCCTTTATTCATTTTGAAACTTTTAATACTACTTGCATTGCCATAATTGCCATGCAATGAACTGTTCTTCAGCTTTTACGATGTTTAAGTGCAGAATTCTCCCTCAGTGCAGCTGAATTGGGAAATATAAACTACTTAAAAGCAGGAAAAAAAGCTAAGTCAGTCGAGACGCCATTGGAAGGTACAGTATCTGCCTAAATGTGTAACCTGAAACAGCTATTCACCAAGAAGAAGTTAAAGCAAAGCATTTTATTGCAAGTATTAGTCAAAGATACACTTCAAACTGAAGCAAAGCAACACTAAAATGACCAACAACCTAGGACAGAGTTAAATATTAAAACAAAACAAAGAAACAAACAAAAAAAAAAACCTGTTGGTACAACAGAGCCTTTGCAACATACAACTTTGACATCAATCATCAGGCGGCGACAGGTCATGATTTAACATGTACATCCATTTGCTGGTGAACTCCCTCAGAGGTATCAGAGCCCAAGATCTTGAATAGAAAATAAAACTGTGATGCTACATTGATTTAAAGAAAAAAAAAAAAAAAAAAAAAAGACAATCTCTACAACCAGAAAGCATCGGAAATCCTTGGCCATCATTTTCAAAACTGTAATATGTATACAAAGAACAGGAAAACACATTAGAAGCCTCATCTGTCATGCAATATTTGGTTCAAGGAAATTCCTGGAATGCTAATGGAATTTAAATAGGTGACCAGCTGATAACCATGGGAGAACACAGCCAAAGTGGACTGACGTTTGACAGCTCGGTAGCTCTGATTCTCTGAAGGGGAGCGCGACACGAATCATCCCTGGTTGGTTTTACAGTCACAGGTCTCTGAGATCCAACATTTCTGGGAAAGGCTATACTTCTGGCAGGCATGAATCAAACTGTATCCCAAAATATGGCTGAGTGTAGTTGCTATCACCGACAATGACAATACTAGAACCCATCATTTTAGTTCGAGATGGAGACAGTCAGAACGAAGACGCACACTCAATGCATACAGTGAATGTGGGACACATTCAGTTAAGGATGCAAAGAAATGGCTCCAAATGCAGCTGGAGTCGCTTTCTGTTCAGACACCACTAAAACTGGGACATTTGGAAAAGCTTACAATTTTTCTTCTACCAGAGTTGACCAAGTCCTGTAGTGTTTTCATGAGAAATGAAGAGTTGAAGCTGCCGGTTGGGGCTTCCAGAGCAAATAATGCATGGAAACTGGTTTTCCACCCAACATGGACATTGCAAACTATCACAGAAATATGACAATTATATAATTAAAAAAAAAAGAAAAAAGAAAAAAAGAAACACACTTAAGGCTGAGGCTTCTCTTGTGGAATGAGACCGGCTGATTTTGGAAAATATTCTGGCACAAAGGAAAATAAAACAGAAAACAACAAGAGATAATTAGAATTTTCTTTTTTTTTGGGGGGGGGGGGGGGGGGG
>BJFM01002728.1:56930-72610 GCA_016586285.1 Arothron firmamentum
ACACACACACACACACACACACACACACACCCGTTCCATGGGTACGAGCCTCCTCCTCCTCACGATCAGGAGGGCGAGGTGGGGGCTGCTGGGCCAGAGATCGGAACCTCCCAGCTATGTGTCTGAGTGAGCGTGGCAGTCTCTAAAGTGCTGTGCTATGTTTGTCATTCATGGGCTGGGCTGTTTCACAACAACACACTGGTGTAAATTATCCCCCTCGCTCTCGACTCCCCCACAAAACCCACCACTCTAATGCACTGTACCACGAACACCATTGGTCCAAGACACCAAAATATACTATGAAGCGAAAGCTCAATCGCAACCATGTACTTGGCATGGATGCTGTTTCTTCTACAAGCTTTATATTGAAACACATGAAAACACAACTTTGCATTTCATCTCTCTTAAAAAATGTACAGCGAGTCTGTGTAAATGCAGCTAATCTTGCACTGCAGTGTGTTCTTGAAAGGGACAAGCTGTTAGTGTCTTCTTCATTTTTTTTTTTTTTACGTTTACATCTCTCAAATGACAGCACCATCAAGAGGAAAGGCACTTTCTGCGGACTTTTTCTCACTCTGTTGCCATCTTTCACCACAAACGCAGCACATCCAAACTCGGGGACACTGATCAATAACTTGACTGCACCTTCCACAAATTAGAGCTAGAGATCCTTTTAAGTTGATTAGCCATCTTTCATCAATAACGTTCACTGCTTCCATTTCAAGATTTCCCAGAACTAGCAGACAAATAAACAAAATTTCTCACATGTATTTCCCCTGGTGTGCAACAAACATGTCTGCTGAGGGGGAAAAAAGGCCAAATTAAATTTCTGATCTAAATCCAACTGTCTCTAAATAGTCTTGTTCGTGTTAGGGAACAAAGCTTAGCTGAAGGCATTTCAGATTTAAGCAAGACAAATACACCCATTATGTAAACATGTCCAACGGCTCTCCAAAGCATATTTTAAACACAAAAATGAAAATCCATTACAGCCTACAGTTGAAGGATTTAAAACATGAGTCTTGTAATTAGCCTCCAAACATGTTAAATCAACAAAACTTGCCACATGGATTTATTTTGGATCTTTGATTCCTTATAAATTACTTTGTGTCAGACCGAATTAAGCATCTAGCTGGCCACACCCTACTCTTGACCTTCACCTCTTTTCTCTGTTCTGCCTCCCGGGAGGATCAAATGGGATTGTCCAGCCATGGAATGTTGTCCTCTGGCAGAGGGGGTGTAAAATGTGAGAAGCAAAGGAAATGAACAACAATAAGATTACAGGCTTTGTCACACTGCAGCTTTACCGGGAGGCAAACGCTGTGTATTTGTGAACAGATTAAGCAGTCGTAGGAAAATTGACGAGTAGGAGGAAAGAATGCGAGGTTGCAATCTTCTCTTAATCCCAGAGTTCAAAAAAGGACAAAAAAGAGAAACACTATCCTTTCTTGGATACAGTTGGATCACACATGCCTTTGAAATGGACTGACAACATTTCTTAAACCACTTGCCCTTTTCCTTTTAACTCTCCCTTGTGATCAGCAGCAGGAATCAGCACCAGTTATAGTGGACTTCACCTTAGCGAACAAATCCTCTGCTCATTAATTCCACCTCCTCCTACTCCGACTAATGCTACAACAGAAATATCCGCACAACGCTTTTCAGAGTACAGTTTGTTGTTCTACTCTCACTTACGAATCTGTCTTCACTGACATAGCTCCAAATATGGCAAACATCTGCAACTAAAGAACAAAAATAAGCAGCTTGCAGCTTTTCCCCATAAACATCTAGGCAAGAGGCGGTTTAAGTCCACATCCCTATATGAGTATGACAGTCCCAACACACGTCACAAGTTTCCGCCACTGGTCACACGTACATTATACATTACTGACACAGGAACAATTCAACAGTCTATTGCAATAATTAAACTTTGTTATATCTTTTTAAAACATTACTTGTTATAATACATGTATTACTGAGATTAATAGTTACACTACCTTTTTATCTTTTAGCAAAAATAAGTGGTATGCATTACATGATTCGAAATGTACAAATATACTTTCGATCTGGCTTTTTAGAAAGGCTTTCAGACAAAGGTGAAAACATAAAAGTTAAACTCGCTGGCTTCCACACTGGAAGGGCTGCCTGTGAAACGCAACAGCAGGCGCATGAGTACATCTCAACGAAGGTCTGACAGCGACCGTTGTGAGTCAACAGTGCCACACAGCAACCACAGCAGCGGGACCTTCTGCCGTTCTCCATGTGAGGTTGATTCTATTATTTTCTATCCTACTTGTCAGTTCATCTAGACTCTAGAGAAGTTTATTTTCAGTTCCTAATTCAGACTTAGCACCACCTGTGTTTAGTCCCCCAACATAGTTTTCGTAGTGCAGATAACCACCCTGATGAGGCCATCAGAATCACAGAAGAGCTAAGAGGGGACTATACAGTCAGCTTTGTTCTAAAGCCAGTTGCATCTTTGGGCCTGTTACGTGGACATAAACCACCACGTGTTGTTCGTTTTAAAACCTTCTGCTTAAAGTAATGGGTACATTGAAAGAATTAGATTACAATAATGACAACTGGATGCCTGGGAACCACGGATGAGCTGCACAACCTTGACCCGTGGTGAAGACCAAAAGCGTTGACCACTACTCTAAACCAATCCAAAAAACTAACACCAATTTATATGCAAACACAATAAATGTCGATTTCATAAAATCTTGAATGAGATGTCTAGAAAAGTCAGTAGACTGCTGTTGAGAACAAGAGGCATCAAGTGAACCTATGTTGGTTTAAACCATCTTTTGCTGTCCATTATTTAGAATATAATTCCAGCCCAACAATAGATAATGACCTATGCAGCGTTTGACTCAAACCATTAGCAACAGGCACTTCAACACAACCTCTCAATGGATTGAGCTATATGCTGCAATTAAAACAATGGGATTTGTCAATCTTAAGAAGGAAGAAAATAAACTAATTGCTGAGAATTCCAAAATTATGCCTGTTAAAGTATTAGACAAACATTAGGTGCAAAAAGATCCTTAAATTCAAGTAAAAATATGAAAATCATCAAAGCTGCATATATGCACCAAAGGTGAGGGCAAATCAAGAAAAGCATGCCGATTGATAATCTAAGAGTAGGAATACAAAAAGTGTCTATCATTCTTTCAAATGAAATGCATAACTGTTCTACTGAGTCTTCTGACCATCCTGAAACTGAATCTTCTGTTCACTTAAAATAATTATTGCACAAGAGGAACTATTGGTATGAGGTCTGGTTACCCCGAATCTCAGAATGGGAAATGCAACATTACGAATAAAAAGGAAATTGATGTCCAACAATGATTGCTTGATGGCTACCAATATAAATATATGATTTAAATTTTAAAAATGGTAAAATCATAAAATAGTTCATGTACTATGTGAGGAAAAATGTTAAAGTCGCTAAAATCCATGAATGTTGCAGATGAGGAAATAAAATACATCTTAGTAAAAAGGGGAGTGGGAAAATAAGTTGAAAACATTTTCTCCTTGTGAATAAGGGGTATTGATACATCATCACCAACAGATGGCAGTGTGCTCAAAAACTTTCCAGCCAAGTGACTGGTCACAGGCAGAGAAAGAGAGAGAGAGGGAGAGTGAGAGAGCAAGAGAGAGAGAGAGAAAACATCAGAAACAGAAGGAAAATGTGAAAAAGTGGTAGCTAGGAGGGCCTTTGGACCAATGATGTGACCAGAGCAAGTCAACCAACATCATCCAAGTCTGACCCTTCCTTTTTAGCTTCTGAACATCTCACACTAAAAAGTCAGTAAGATGGACTGAATGTGAAAGTGCTGCTGCTCAAACTGACTTGAGGTACTGTAGATGGTAACAGAATCGTAGACACACAAAAAAAAAAAAAAAAAAAGAAGGGACTGGAAGAAAAATGAGATAGCAGAGAAGAACAGGAGGGAAAAAAGGGGTGTGATAAGGGAGAAACAAATTAATTGGCTGGTTAAGTATTGCATAATAGTGCTGTGTTTCTGTCTCATGTGTTTTTAAAGCAGCATTGCATTCTCAGTCCAGTGTGGTTTGCCTTGCTCCTCCACGCTTCCCTCTGCACAGTGTCAGATCCGGATTCAATAAATGTATGGGGGGGCTGGAGACTCCTCAGCTAACCAGGTGTGCATGATGGGGTCTGTGTGTGTTAAGGATGTGCCAACAGGGTGTAGCTCAGGCAAAATACATGGTCCTCAGAGTGTCGTGGTGAATCTGAACTGCTTTGGCCAGCGCCTGGGGGTCCCGCCCATTACTCTGACCAGACACATGGCTGCCCTCGGCACTGCAGAGGGGAAAGGTACAATCACATAATGGGTTATTATGGTTTAAATTGCAGTAGCAGGTATACAAAAAAAACCTTTTAACCGTTTTATCCAGCATAAGAGCAAGAGAGATTGAGAGACAAGAGAGAGTGAGTTTACTTTCGGCCCTCACCTGTCATGTTCTTTATCCACCAGATGGTAACGGGCACGGAAGGCCACCAAGTGGGCATAGTAGGCTGGCGCAGGGATGGAGACTGAGCGGGTACAGCGCACATAAGTGTGGCACAACTGGTAGGTGAGCAGCTGGAATTCATCAGCAGTAAAACAATTGTCATCCCAGAGCACATGGTAGTGAGAGGGACGGCTGGTACCCTGCAAGAAAAGAAGAAAACAGGATATCGTTCAATTGATCACCTCTCGCTTTATCCCTTAGAGAGGTCATGAGGGAGCTGGAGCCTATGCCAACTGCCTTTGGGCAAGCGGCCGGCTACACTCTGGACAAGTGATGAGGTCATGGCAACATACACACTCACATTCACACCTACAGCTAATTTGGAGTCGCAAATTTGCCAATCCAGTGCTAACACATCGCAACAATGTGCCGCCAGGACACAAGACATCATTTTACATAAGGTATAATTACTATACATCTGGAATCCTAAAATTACTCTTATCTTTAAAGATAACTAACGGGACAGGAAAAAATACATTTCTACACTTAGAATTTTGCAAACGTGAATCATATATTTAAGATATTAGATTAAAAAATGCAACTACAAACATTCAAATAAACTTTTAAGATTCTCCACACACACACACACACACACACACACACACACACACACACACACACACACACACACACACACACACACACACACACACACACACACACACACACACACACAGATAATGTCATTGTTCAATAATTTTGGGGCAGCTGACCTGTATTCCAGCATGACTGCAGAGGTAAAAGTCAAATTCATAGGGATGAGTGATGTCCGTATCAACAGTAGTACCAGCAGGAATGTTTCCACTGCGTCCAACCTGACAATCACAAATTAAAGGTCAGTTATCCTGACAAACAAGCACAAAAAGCTCTTAACAGACAGAATGGTTTTAATGCAGAATGGTTTTTACGCGGCTAAGGCTGTCAAAGTTGACACAATTACGCCTAGAATTATTTTAACGTGCATTAAACGCAATTTACTTTTTTCGCAGCTTCCATTTTTCATCGAGGCTAGATCAGCCAGACATCTGTCTAGACCAATTACAGGAGGTGGGGGCGGGATATTGAGCATAACTAGTTTGGGAATTTGCGCAGGTGCAAACCTCAAACATCTCAACCAGTTGGCTCAGTGCAAAACTTCTTCCATGCATCAAGTATACGTGTACTTACAGCAAAACGTTTTTGCCGGATAAAAAGTGTTCACTCCCCCTCAGAACATCTTACAAACAGTAGCAAAATAACAAAGTTAAAAAAAAGATTAATTGTGACTAACTCAGAAAAATGCTGAGAATAATCGCAATTAAAAATATTACTTGTTTGACAGCACTATAAACCTCCCTGTCAGTCATTATCAAGCAGCTAAAGCCAAATACTTTGCACAGGAGAGGCCCTATTGAAAAACCATTGGTAGCAGAGTCATTACTCCCTACTGCTTTAATCACAGGCAATTACATGAGTTAAGAGGGTGAACAGTTCAGTCAAAATGTTAGAAACTGATTTGAAATTGAAATGATGACAACAAAATTAGTCCTAAAATATAAACATGCTTTCCTATTTTTATTCCGTCTGCAAAATGGGGCTGACTTACTCTTTCATTGCGATCGGCACAGAATAGGCGTGTGTGGTGGCGTTTTTGTACAACGATGTAGGTGATGCCCGGCTGGTATTCTTTCTCCAGGCTGATACAGGCCTCACGAATGGCCAGCAGCTCATAATACAGCACCTGAGGAGAGCCAAGAAGAAAAAGAAAAGAAATTAATCACTCAAAAAAATTAAACAACGATTTCCATTTTTTGCAAGTATGCAGTGAAACTTTTTAATTTTATTTTTTTTTTTGGAGAGAACACCTGTCTGAACTGGCCCTCTGAAACTCCATCCCTGTAGAAAATGATCCTGGTGGGCTTGTAGCGGGTTGACTTGTAGAACTGGATGAGTAATTCCCGCACCATTGAGGCAAGATCCTGAATGACCTCCTGCCTGGGTCTTTGGACCCGCACGGTGGCACAGTATCGGCTGGGGTGGGCGTCCATACTGCCTACCACCTGGATCAAAGAAGAAAAGAGCAGAGGAGGCGTAAGCGAAAGGGCCAGCTGAATCAAAATGCTGAAAAACAGCGTCAGATGCAGGAATTCAAACTTACAATCACATGGATGTATAATGTAAGACTTACTGCAGCGATTGAAGGCTTCTTTCCATCTCCAGCAGGTGGATGTGTAACATCAGCTCCCAAAAAGATAACTGGCTGCTGAAACACTGATGGACTATTAATAAAGAAAGATAATTACATTTAAAGATATATGAATATGTTCATGTATTTTTTTCATGTCAATTCTACATATATATAAAATAACATTCAGACACAGAAAAAAGATTACTTCATGAAATATACTAGACCCTTTTGCTGATTTATTGTAATGGCCGCATTGGTTTATTTAGGTCATTTATACTTGTTTTCCGTGCAGCTCGTATGTTTTATAGTAAAGTGGCCTAAATTAAAAAAAAAAAAAGAACTAAAAAAAACATATTTACGTAACTAAAGTAAAACACATGAACAAAGATGAACTGATTTTGGAGATTCTAGTGCAAAGCTATAAAACATCAAGGTGTCATGGACAATTTCTTGGCCTTCAGTGAAATCCCACTCTGAAGACTGTGTGATAAAATACGAATTGTTATCAGACACTAATACACCGAATTTGCCAGAGATGCAGCTTATCAAGGTAGAGCCCTGCTGCCTGTGCAAAGAAAGTGATACTGAAGCCTTCTGAAGAACAGACCAGTCAGACAAGCGTCAGCTGGAGATGTCGGCAGACTGATCACAGGCCAGCTGATTTTAGTTCTGTTTTGTACAAAAATACAGTATAAGAAATTTCTCTTCCAATATACTCCATGTTTACATAAATACTGATCGCACTAATCACAATGAGATTTCTATTGGTTTCACTTCATGCAGGTAAATTTTACTTTCATAATTTGTGTTTGTCCATCACAAAAGGCAAATTTATAAAAAGTTTATGTTGTACTTGTGACTAAATATAGTGTGTCCACTAATCTTTAGTAGAACCGCGAATTAACCGCTATTTTTTTAAGAAACAGGGTTGGTCTGTAATCACTGGGGTCATCACTGTGGCAATTATTAAGTGTCGGCTACATGTCATGTCTGAGCTTTTTTCTACTTATAGCATGCTTCCAAGCAGCTCGTTTGTGTCAAGCTGTAAACAGAGCAAGCATGCGTGCATATATCATAATAAATTAGTGAAAGGGTCTGTTAGATATGTTAAACCATTTCAAACCAGACGTCAGGCTGAAAATTCTCAATTAATAAGGGTAGGGAGAAAAAGACCAACCGTTGATGAGGTACCAAGATGTTGTTGATTCCTCCCAGCTTCACGTTGATCTTGAGGCAGAGGTTGGAGAGAGTCTGAGGTGATGTCTTGACAACGTTTTTCACCTGCACACACTGTGTGGCCATGCCCAAGAGGGTGTCTCCCACACGCTTTACCTCAGCTATGAATAATTAGAAAAGCACCAAATTACCAAGCAGTGATCAAGTTTTGGAAAAATTACAAGCAGTTGAACAATTAAGTTGTCCTTTTCGGGGGCCGAGAAAAGCCATAAATTATTATTTTTATTAGTTTTCTCATTTTAACGCATTAACTTTTTCATTTTGGACACCACTGTCTGGTCCAGCTGGACCCCAGCTGGTGAAACGCCAGATCAGAACAATGTAGATAAACATGCAAAGTTAATGCATATAAGCTGTAGTGTAATTTATGGGTAGGCTAAAGCTACAGGATTGGCAGTGTTGACTTTTGCTTATTTATCCTCTCAATATATGTGGGCTGTATATATATAAGATGTTTACTAACCATAGACAGGAGTCTTTCCAGGCAGGATGACGATGATGAGCTGCAGCCCAGCGTATGTATTTTTCAGGTGTCTGAACATGGGCTCCACACTGTCTGCTCCCTGGGCGTATTTACAAAAACATGGCTGACCCTGGATGGGCATCCCAGCGTCCTTCGAGATCTTGCGCAACTGGTCTGTGAAACCCCTACGCAAAGATTCAGGTGAGTAGATTAAAATTAAACAAAACGGTTTGTGCATGTGTTAGTTTGAGCAAGGATCTGTAAAAATGGGATCTCCACAATCCAAAATACTCTTATATACAATCTAACACCATTATGGGTCATACTTGAGAATTTCTTCCCGACACTGCCTCTGTGTGGCAAAGCAGGCAATGGCCCACATCTTGATCTCAACCCCAGTGTGGAACTGTTTCCCCCTCATGTCCCACACCCCATGGCTGGGCGTGGCCACAGTGCGGTTCTAAAACAAGATTGCAGTCACATCACAAGCACTCTTCATTATGACGGCACATTCATACATTTTTATAGCTTCTGTTCGAAGCTCCAGAACATTACTGTGCATGCACTCATTTACACAAAGTCATACAATTCTAAGACTTATTTTTGTATTTTACGAGTATTTGCACCTTTCAGTCAATTGGCTTCTACAACAAGATTTATAGTTCATTAGATCAAATTATGAATCATTACACATAAATTAGCATGCAGTATGGTGTTATCCTTCTCATTAGACAAATAGAAAAACCTTCACAGATGATAAACAAATGTCAATATGCACTGTGGTTCAGTCTCAATAGGTTGCTTATATAACCAAGTACCGGGACAACAAGAGCATTTGAATGGTTTTACTTTTTTTTTTTTTTTTTAAACATATAGATATAAAATATAAATTATCAGTATTGGGGCCAAACCACAGAAC
The DNA here is from genome assembly GCA_016586285.1 of Arothron firmamentum. Classification (NCBI taxonomy): domain Eukaryota; kingdom Metazoa; phylum Chordata; class Actinopteri; order Tetraodontiformes; family Tetraodontidae; genus Arothron; species Arothron firmamentum. Next base: position 66,255 of record BJFM01002728.1, read on the forward strand.
ATATGTAATAAACTGTAAAAAACAAACAAACAGGAGACAGTGAGTTAGTTACCCAAAAGGTATTACAAGAAGGGCTACGAAAGTAGAAAAGGAGGCAGACAAACAGAGAGAATGGGCGTGATTTAAAGGAAGGGTACCATAAAGGGCTCTGTGCTCACCCTGCCACCGTATTGCAGCATGGGGGCAGGTAGCACTCGCCCCGTCACATGGGCCATTTCATCCCGCACTTTAAATTGGAATTCTTGCACAAAAGGGTCTGCCTCGTAGTTGGCACTGCGCACCTGTGGGTAAAAGGAGATGCAAACAGTGGAATGTCAGACAGGCCATGTTAATTAAGGACACCAGAGACCAATGGATATCTAGCAAATTTAGTGTGCTTCTTTTTACCTGCTTCCCCTTTTAAAGTATTTCATGAGCTACCGTCCTTTTTTATGTTGTTAAGGTACATTCGCACCAAACATGAATGACATGATTTTCTCTCGAATATCGCTAGAAATGCATCGTGTACTCGTCCTGATCACTTGACTACAGTATTTTGGGTTCATCCCATCTTCGTGTCAGTACTGAGTGCTTTGCACAGCTTGAACTTGTGCTATATGCACCTACAAAATAACTTTGAAACACAATAAATATCAACTTATCAACAATCAACTATCAATGCTAATTGACTTTCTCAGAACACCAGCAGCTCAGCTTAAATTAGCTTCCATTAGTAATTAGCTGTTTGTGAATAGGTAAAATCTTCACATTTTGTGCAATGTGTGGAGTCTTAAAATGATTTTAAACACAGACTAACTGATCAGGGTAACTGGCATAATAGCCAAATATTTCTCTAAATGTACTGCTGAAAATTATGAAAATAAAAGAAGCACTCATGAAATAGAATTTTAAATATAGTTCTGACAGACATTCCTTATCAACTTGTTTTTGTGTTTGCGGTCAATCAGCCCCAGCAAATCCAATCACATTGTTCTGTGAGTTTGAGGTCACTGTGAATTGGAATGATACTGCCAGTCATTTCCTTTCAGAGCGGAGAGATTGCAAGATGGGAAAACATCAGGTACAAAATATACACACTAATCTGATCACAGTCAGAAGCACAATACTCTCTCTCAAGCTCCTGTACACAGTATGCTGCAGAAACCTGTTTCTCTCACATGTCAAATTTTAAATATTATGACAGCCATTTTCTCAAATTAAGCAGGAAAAAAAAAATAACGGAATTAAATATGGTTGAATGACAATAACAACAGTTGTTGTATTAAAACAGTTAGTTAGTAACCATACTAAACACTGAGCAAGTGTTCAGCATCGGCAGCTTACCAGTCTGCTGATCTCCTCCTGCCTGTCTGGTGCAGAGCGAGCTGTGGCTTTTATCATAGTAGAGGTCTGATTATCAGTCAGCTTCTTAATGCACCGTTGGCCAGCTACAATATTACACACCTGAAATAAAACAAAGGGGGGAAAAAAATTGAATTAAAGTGTGAACCGAGAAACTATAACTTAACATATCACCCTATATGATGTTTTGAGCTTTCTGGTATTAAATACAAAGTAAATTTAAAATCTTATAAAGTTTCATGCTTCCCCACTCCTCACCTCCAAAGGCAGGTAGGTGTGCTTCTGCTCCTGGCCCACCTGTAGACAAGGCAAATGTGGATATTTAAGTTGCAGGTTGTACTTCTCCCTGAAGTAGTGGGCTACTGTACGCTCCACAGTCTGACCATTTTCCAGCTGTAAAGGAAACCTGTGGTAGTAACAGAAACAAAAAACAAAGGTTGTTCACTGTCACGACAGATGAACTAAACATCAGATAACAAGTGTAAAATAAAAGGCATGGCGTGATAACATGATTCATATTTAAATATCATTAAAGGTCTCTTGACCAACTTCTGATGGATGAAAGACATTTTTGTTTTGTCCCATGAACAACTGTACTGTTCCTTGAAAAATACGCATGATATAGCTGCAGATGTGGTTACTCCATAAACTGATGACTAATGCAGACCGCATCACTGTCAGATGAATCAGCCAGAATCTGGTAAATCGGTGAAGGCACCATCACTGGCCCAAGTTTCCCACCTACATCCCATCCACACACTCCACCCAGTGTCTCCTCTTCCCTTAGCAACTCAGAGGCTGACTCACGTTTGATGGCTGGCTGGCCGACGGGTCACGTTGCACACACGATACTTCCTCCGCATGGTTCCACAATGTGTCACTTCCACCTTCAAGCCTAGTGAATACAACATGCAGTGTAGGAGTTTTTAAAGGAGGTTAGAATGTAAACAGCTGCTCATGCTCGTACCTGAGCACCAATCCAACGTACTGGTATTTACCTTTGATTTCTTTGGTGAATTTGACCCTGTGAGAGTCTGTGAGTGGCCGAGGCTGCTCATCAATGTTGTGGATGTCCAGCACTTCACACATGAACTGAATGACAGGCTGGGCCTTGTAAAAGGCAGTGGCAGACACTACAAGGAAAGAAAAAGAAAAAAAAAAAACAAAGAACGGATCAGTATTACAAAAGGAACTGATAACGACATAAGAACAATGCCAATGCAAAATAAAGTGAAAAATGCACACAGATGAACATCCACGTACACAAATACACACACAAACACAATTCTAAAATCTATATTAAAAAAAATAGGTGCACAAACACAAAACAGCTGAAACAGAGGTGGTCGCTCATGACTAATGTGACTCAGATGTTATGACGCAACAAACCTATTTCTGAAAGTTGATGAGAACAACAAAAGCACACAGCAAAATGCAAAACAGCAGATAACCATAATGTATTCCTCCTTTGTAGGAAGTTACTTAATACCAAATTATTCTCCCCCGCACTGAGATTTCATTTCTCTGCATATGGAAATGTACAGTATGAGTCACTAAAATGCAAAGCTAAACTAAAGGTTTTGATTTTTAATGACAGATATGTGTTTATGTTATTCATAACTGATTAAAGCAAAACTTTATTAATCACTACTTTATTAATTAAGTAGATTGGAATGAGGGCAAGTAATACATAGAGTTATATAATATGTTGTGCAATTGCCTATGAGCAGTGCATTACAGCGAAGGAAGAATCATTGGCTTTAGTCATTTTACTCAGAAGAAGTATACTCAGAAGTCTATCTGTGAAAACATTTCTCATGTAATTCTCACAGCAGACAACCCTGCTAACCAAATGAAGGCCTGCCTGCAAAACACACTCCAAAAATCAACAAAACACAGTTCATATTTAGAATTTCTTCCTTTACGTACAGACAGTGAAAAAAGTATGGCTGCACAACATTAAAATGAGCAGCAGCATCAATCCAAGTCTTATATTTGAACTTCATGAACACTTTCCGGAGAACACCAGTTTCCATGTGATAATTCCCACAACAAACACTTTAAAAATTAGAGCAAGACATTGCCTCTTTCAAGGGAGTTGAAGTTCTTTCCGGTCCTTTCAGAACCCGCAATCTGTATTGCACGTCATCATCATAAATACACTTTAATTATTATTATTGTTGCGGTATATATAATTTATCATATATCTTATTTTCTCTTCTAAACAACTGACAAACTAAGGGAATGATTAAATAAAAATCACGTTTACAGTTGAAAATGTATTTTATACAATGTGCTTTACATTATTACTTTGTCGTGGCTTTCAACAGTCTCTTCACAAAAAATGACAAATCTGTCGAATTTCTACAAATAATCAAAGAAACAATGGGGCATTTTCTGGGTGTCGCAGTTAGCATGAATTGTCTTGAAATGTCTTAAATTATACAGTGTTAAATATGGGCTGGTTGCACAGTAAACACACGGGCTTCATGTCGGCAGCTGTTAAAAAATACCTTTCTGTACATCAATTGTTGAACTGCTGGCTGTCTATGTCAACCTTTTTTTAAAACAATAAAGATCCCTTGTGTGAAAAGAGAATCGGACAACAAGTATAACCAATAACAGTTATGAGGCGTTACCTGAGCAACATTAACCGGGCAACAATTTCATGTACTACTCAAAAAAGTATTGTCTAACGGCCTGAACTTGCCTGAGAGCTGCCCGTTGACTAACCATCAGTACGGACACCATGACTCATTCCATTAATTTCAACAGAAATACTTCTTTACACAAAGGAGGTTCACAAGAAAATGTCAGAGTTATTCACAAAAATGTAAGTGTTTTCGTAAAGGTCCACTACACCTGCACAATGTAGGTTTGCATTTATTAAATCTGCAGGCCATCCTTAAAAATGCGTTCATGAACAAATTTGTTTTTATACCTTTCCTTTCCTTTAATTTGATTTCTTTTCTGTTTTTACAAGAATACAATGCAATCTTTATGTAACCTTTTAAGATGCACGTAGAAGCAATTCAGTCTGTTTTCTTAAAATTGGGACATCAACTACAACAAAAATGTTTTTTGAGTACTCTGGGTCAATAAAACAACTTTAGGACCAATAATGCAGAAAAGGCCTAACAAATATGACTCAGCCCACATTACATGGCAAGAGATAATAGATCTGTGCCCAAGATTTTTCTTAAAAGTATTCATTTTGTGATGCACTAATAATGCTGATAACAAAGTTTTGCAACAGTTTTGCAACATCTATGTTAACACAAGACTGAAAGATGGTTCTCACCATCAATGTTGAGCATCATTTTCCACATGGCAGGCCGCACAGACTGATGGAAACCAAACCAGACCTCTCTCCCACCTCCCAGGGGATGGTCGTAGCCCTCTGGAGCTGAGAAGAAAGATCGGCCCACGGGGGTGTACCTTTGTGGGGAAGAGCCAAAACTTACTATTAATATATTAAATACACTTGTAACATAAAGACAGCAAAAGTTATCAGATTTAGACACAAGACGCATTAAGCACTGTAAAATAAGACTGCGTGCTTATATGGTGTCACATTCACCTGCTTTCTAACAGTCTTAAAGCCACATAAAGGTAAACTGAACAGTTGTGACACCACCTGACGAACATTGAGCCGGTATTAGTCTTCCCTTGGAGAGACATTAATAACTTCCAGACATTTTTTTCTTGGAGAAGCTTGCAGTGATGATGCGTCAAAATGGTGCTGTTAAAGGCATCCATGGGCTAAATGAAAGGTGTTATATATAAACACCTTTTAATAATGCTTTGAAAAATGGTATGGGACAGCACAGTGCTTGGAGACAGCGCATGTAAGCTATGATAAAACAGTCACATTGGCTTTGTTATGATCCGCATTCCAAATTTCCGAGTTTCAAATCTATCTGCCTAAGGAAGTTTAACTGTTTGTTATAAGCGACGAGACAAGGTAAAACAAAATCAACAGCAGCTCACTTCATTGAGGGTAGATGTCGCAGCACCACATCCACAGCATGTACTGGATTGGTGCTGATAGGTTTGTCCAGCTCCAGGGGCTCAGCCATGCTGCGGCCAGTCAGCACCTCATGAAGCATATGCCAGCTGACCAAAGAAACAAATTTAATGGAAACTCTGAATGGGCGATCTTTTCCTCCTTCACCTGGCAGTGTGACATCCAGGTCCACCTGAGGAGAGGGCATCCAAAATAAAACCATTTAGAAGGGCCTAGATGTTCATTTTTTCCTCTTTGTATGCATGATTAATGTGCTACCGGTACATTATTTTGGTTGTACCGTGATGAACTTATATTCAAACTTCACTGAACAGACATATGTTGATAGATGTTTTTTTTTTTTTTTTAATCTCACCCCTGTAGGTGCCACAGGCAGTGGGTTGGCTGTGTACAGACTCTTCTTTCCATCATACACTGGCCTGCGATCTCCAAAAATTGTGACCTTAAAGTGCTGTACCATAGAATCAACCACCTCCCTGCACAACATACACAGACAAGTTCATATGAGTCATACAGTCATTTCTAATTCATATTATCCTCCTCATTTTCATACTGGACTCTGAAAATCATCTGTACGCACTTGTTTTCAATGAACACTATTGTGTTTTATAAGCTTCACAAACACTATTCAGAGGGATGATCCGACCTGTTGACTCTACGTGGGCACTTGTCAGGCTTGATGTCCACCTCGTAAAGGTATACATCTATCTTGGGAATCTCCACCTGAAAGCAGTTGGCCAGCAGCTTGATAGGCTTCCCCATGGTGCCATATCCAGGCCGTCGAGGCATGGAGAACAGGGACTGGGCCCCAACGGCTCCTGAGAAGAGAACACACAAGTCAATCGCTATAAAATTCATTCAGTCATTTACACTAAACAACACAACTAATGTCTGTCAACCAGCATCACACTTAAGGAAATCTTATTAGAATGTTGTTGGAGTTTGTTTGGGTCTGGCTCGGTGCTCGTTTCTTTTTCCTTTTCCTTTC
>BJFM01002729.1:8027-20160 GCA_016586285.1 Arothron firmamentum
ACACACACACACGGCATAGAGGTAAAGTTTTCTTGTGTGGAGAAGCAGAAAACTCTCCCGAAATTGTAACAAACATCCCAGTGCTCCACATTTCACAACTATTACTAACGTGAGCAGCAGAAAGACGTAAGAGCGGAGTAAACATTAGCGGCAGCTCTGCTAGCTCGTAGTACCTCCAGACATGTCCGTGAATTCCTTGAAGGACGGCTGCTAATGATATCGACAGTCAAACAAAAAAGCATGTGTGTGTGATGTGTGTGTGTGCGTACAAAACTCAGTACTCAGTTTTATTGGAGGGAAGCACGCTAAGGTGGAGGCTGATTAGCCAGTGCGTTCAGAGGATATCAGCAGTCGGAGTTAATGATCACATTATCATGACTTTATTGGATATTCCACAGCCAACTTTGGCAAAACTCAAAAATAAGACTGAAGATAAAGAAAACCCGACAATAACTCATAACAAACAACAAAAATCAAACCGAATGTTGAACACAGACACAGACAACAGTCAAAGACTGGATGTTTCCCCAGATTGGCAACACCTGTTACTGGGATTACCCAGGTTAAACAGCCTACCCAGTACTGCCCCCTAGTGGTTCAGAGCATGAAACAACAAAAACAAGGATATACAAATATGGCTCAAACAACATCAATGACAGTTTACAAATGTTAGAATCTACACAGTAGGTCGAGAATGACAGGGTCCAAATATTTAAAATTGAGCTCTTGATGATCCAGTAGTGGTGAAGAGATGTGTTGCTGGGACAAAAGAAGCTATAGTAACCATGACAACACAGAGAAAGTGTAAAAACATTGATCAGAAACGATGACTGACGTTGAAAGCTGCTGCATCAGGTTATAAAAGCATAAGATCACAAAAAGGACATCACTTGAGCCTTGTATAAATGCACCATTTAGCACAAGAAATATTATATATACACAATATATTGTATTAATATACATTTTGACATTTAATGCAAATTTTATGTTTTTACATCTTATACAAAAATACGTATAAAAACCTTTGTATAATTCTCTATAAAATTATAAAAAAAATTTAAAATTCGATATTCACTCCAAAAAATATTTTAACATTTGCATTCTTTTTTACAGACAAATCTATGGAATTTGCTAAGTAAAGGATCCAGAGTCTTCTTGAATGGGATCAGTTCCTTCTTGAGAAGCTGCAACAGGATAAAAGTCAAGTGAATTTCAATTCCCAGCAGGATCAGACGGACTGATATTCATCTCCTGATGTTGACATGCATGATTAACGGACTTGAAGTTTTTCTGATCAAGTCTGATTTGAAGAGAGACAGGCTGAATCCGTCTCAGATAAATGATTGTTCCCATCTCTGCCGTGTAATTCACATGCGTCTGTGTTTACTGATATTTCTCAGGTGCTCTCTCACAGTACGAACCGAAAATCTGGACTTGAAGTCTTTTCCACTTCCAGGGAAAGACTTGGACCTCTCCAGGGTAACTCTGAGGACAGATAAAGATCCATTAGTGATGAAGTAGATTTGCAGCTCAGCTCAGAATAAAAGACAGGAGAAACTAGTTACTACCAACAGGAACCTCCTGGAAATGAATCAACAAAAAAGATTATCATCCTTGTGACCCACCTGGATGACTCTGAATCTTGTATACCAGGGGGCGCGTCCATCGACCTCCTACTCCAGCTGAACGCGTGACTCTGTCCAGGAAAGCCTGCCGGTTCCATCTTTGATCTGGGAGGGAATTTTTATAAATGACAACAAGCAAAGAAACCAAAAAAACACACAAACTCGAGTCAAAATCTGAAGCCTCAACTTGAGTTTTCAATGTCAGAACCAGTGTTACAGGTAGGTCAACCAGCTCTGAGTCAAGGTTACCCTGAGTCCAGCTGGTGCATCAGCATCATCAGGAAAATGCCTTCATCAATTATACACAAATATCACGATTCACCATGGCAACAGGTGAAGAACAAAAACCTTGATGATTCTCCTTTGAAAAATATGGAAGCCCTAAGGGGAGATGTTTTTTTTAACCCCGAAAAGTTTTTGTTGAGGAAACAAACTCCGTTTTCTTGAGATTTTTTTTATCTTCCTTTTTTTGGCTCCAATTTACGAGTCAATTTTGTGCTGGACTAGATGAACTGGGGCGTGTGAGAGGACGCTCTGCAGCGCTCTTCGCCAACCTGCAAAACGCCAAAGCGGTTAAAAATTAGACAAAAATGTGCATGGTGTGGAAGAGGGAGATGTGTCGACTGTGTGACGTAGTTGTAACTGCTTCTTCCTTTCATGTTTTCGTTAGTTGGTTCAGTTTCGTATTCCATCTGCCGTCTTTTCACTGCTTCAGTCTATTGGACTTGAACCAATCAAATATAATTCAACCAGTGTAATTTTTTCTGAAGTGGCAGTACAAAGCAGCTGTGGCCATCACCAAAACCTACATCAGCTGTATCTTTATCAAGTCAATCTTTATTAATATATTTTACCATCCATGAATCCCAAAGTGGTCCTGAACACTAAGAACCCTTCTGGCGTCCACATGAACCAAGGCATGGCCCGGGGTCATCTCACTACACTTCAATGAGCTGAACACGATGGCATTGGGTGGCCATCAATAAGTAGAGCACAAACTAAATAAGTGTATAGCGCAGACTCTGAGGTTATCTTTCTGACCCCGAGTGTTTCATACTGGAGGGAACCTTTGTCGGGAAGCACAAGGCGCAAAACCGGGACTGTCCCGGGTAAACCGGGACGTCTGGGAACCCAACATTAGCGCCGCAGACACTCCACAGTCATCAGCCCAATGTTTCTAGTCCAGAGCAAAATTAACTCGCAATCGTAATAAAAATTTCTCGGAGTGGAAAACAAACCAAAAAATGTCCGCTTAGGGCTTCCGTAGAAGTCAACGACACGTAGAAAGTGATGCATGTTTGAAAAACAACAAAAACAAGTGCACACAGGTAAGCTAAAACATAATTTATATCAAATAAATAATTTATAATTCAATGCTGTGTCTGCCTTCAGGCGTCAGTTTCACAGCAGGATTTCGGATTCGGGGTGTTCACTAGGACCCCAGGCTCCGGGGCTTCTACTCTGACCCCATGCTGTGTCCGGTGGTCCCAGCTGGGCTCAAGAGTCACCAGCTGTCGTCCAGTTCACCTCGTAAACTGGTGAAAATTTAAATGCACAAGTCTCACCACATTCTGATGATTTCACGCATGTTATGAATTTATAATTTGTCCATTTTACTGTCGATATTCACATAATTTAAACCTTTACATAAATTACTTTGACTTCAACACACTATTCAGTCTACTGAGGGACGAGTTATCTTTAATAAACTAAACATTAAAGGAATCTGATTCTTTACCTGATCTGAAGCTCAAAGCGAAGTCGCGGCTGAAATTTGAATTCTTCTTCGTCGACTTCGGTCTAGTGGAATACCGCCCCCTCCTGGTTTTCGTCATATCCTCTTTGAAATTCAAATTTGGAAATCGGGCGTCATTTCCGGTAGTAAAACAACAACTACTGAACGGTTGAACGCTGTTTTGTTTAACGTTTCTAAGCGTGCCGACTTTCTCCATGCAGATTTATTTATTATTATTATTATTATGACTTTACAGTTTTGCAATCTGCGCGCCACCAAAACGAGCCCATCACGCAACATGACGGGAACAACTTCTGCACGATTAGAAACACTTCTCCACCAGTACTAAACAGTCAAAGGGTTGATGGTCGTACCTGGGAACTGGACCACCATGCCAGTAGCAAATAAATTAAATAAACAAGACAGGAAACTTTCTCAAGTAAAACACCACATTTCTGCACACGTCAAACTTGCACTGTTGACTGAAGGGGAGCTTCAAGATTAAAAGTTCATTTTTAATTGAAATCACTTCCCAGCAAACTTCAGGTCCAAGTGTTCTTCTTTTTTCTTTTTTTAATCTCTTCTTATGTTGTTTGTTTTGATACATTTTCAAACAAAAGTTTAAAATTATAGATATAACTTTACATTAACCTGTAATCAAATGAAAAAAGCAGGAGTCTATATTATGTCCCACTGATAAAAATGCTCAACAGACTCAGTTTTCCACTTTATTTTTTTTAAACTAAAAATATTTTTTCACAGTTAGAGGCCATATGAGTCTAATGAAAACCTCCTTGCAGGCTGGTAATAATGATGTAAAAAAAGCTCAGTGGGTCGTTCACACACGTTTACGAGTTCTTCTGGGGCACTTTGATTGTCACCTGCCAGCACAAAGAATACCATTTTACAACTTTAGCATATATGTTTTTAAACGTATGAAGCTAGCTAAGCATCTACAGTGAAGATTTTAACATACAGATCATGTGTGAAGTACATGGTATTAGGTCAACTGACCAGATGTCAAGGTAGAAATTCTACACTTTACAGCAGCAGTAATTTTTGAATCTTACTTGCCAATTTGGAGAGCTTGATCTGATGTTTACTAATGCCTCCCACACTTACCGTCTTGACTTCTGTGTAGTTGTCCAGTCCGTATTCTCCCAGCTCTCGGCCGATTCCTGAAGCCTTGTAGCCCCCAAATGGAGCCTGGGCCCCAAACACGTCATAGCAGTTAATCCTGCAGAGCAAAACATGCGTGAAATCTAAATCTGTAAAAACAACACAGATTTCAGATAAAGAAACATTCAGACAACAGTTTCTATAGAAAAGAAAGTTTTAAAACATTGAAAGGTTATTTCTTGACTTCAAGGGCTGCTGTAACGGTGTATAAGCTTTTTCACTCTAAATCTATTTCTTAAATTCATTTTCACAAGGACAACTTGAGCAGACTCGTGTATATTTTTTCTGTCGTTAATATTATACATATTTGAAAATTCCTGATGAATCATGTGCTGCACTGCGTACCAGACGGTGCCTGCACGCAGCCCGTTGGATATATAATGCGCCTTGTTGATATCCGTAGTGAACACAGCTGCTGCCAGACCGTATTTGGTGTCGTTGGCTCGTTCCACCACCTCCTCCAGAGACTTGAACTTCATGATCTGCATCACTGGACCAAAAATCTGCGGCAGAAAATGGAAGAAATCCACTCAGACCTCAGGCCCACCACGCCTCGAACACACGTCCCTCCTACTCCAAGTGGACTCAAGTCATGGTGAGCCCCTGCCCAGGAAAAGTATCACAAAGACACAGACGTCCGCTCCGTCCTACCTCCTCCCTGGCAATGACCATGTTGTCCTGGACATCTCCGAACACCGTGGGCTGGATGAAGTATCCTTTGTTTGCGGCCGCTCCTCCTCCACACATCAGCTTGGCTCCCTCTTTTTTTCCCGTGCTGATGTAGCCCAGGATCTTGTTGAACTGCTCGAGGTCCACCTGGATGTCAAGACAGAGAAAATGAGGAAGATTCTACGACATCAGACCTGAGGTTGGACCTTACCTGAGGGCCCTGCTCCGTCTTCAAGTCAAAGGGGTCTCCAACCATTCGCCTCTTGGCTCGCTCCACGCTGCGCTCCACAAACTCATCGTAGACGTCCTCTTGCACGTAGGTACGCGAGCCAGCGCAGCAGCACTGGCCTTGGTTGAAGAACAGGGCAAAGTGGGACTGCTCCACCGCGTCCTCCACTGAGAGCGGAAAATCAGAAAACAGCGGACGTTCGTCAGGCTTGACAGACTCGGTGCACGTTTGATCAGCCTGACAACAACACATACTGTTGGCGTCAGACAGGATGATGTTTGGGCTCTTTCCCCCCAGCTCCAGAGTGACTTTCTTCAGGTTACTGCTGCCGGAGGCCTGCTGAATCAGGTGACCCACCTGAGGGACGCCGACACGGAGACAGATGTTGGCAAGAAAACAAGTGCAAGCAACAACGCTGCTACCTCTCAGAATTCCCCTGAAAACAGGACTTTCTGCAGGTATCTTAGATTTAAAATATATTTTCCAGCTTTCAGTCAGGGTCAGGTTAAGGGTCAGGGTCAGGTTAAGGGTCAGGGTCAGGTTAAGGGTCAGGGTCAGGTTAAGGGTCAGGGTCGTACCTCTGTAGATCCAGTGAATGCCACCTTGTCGACATCCCTGTGCCTGGCGATTGCAGCCCCAGCTGTCGGTCCCATCCCGGCCAAGATGTTGACAACACCTTCAGGAAAACCTACCTGGAAGAGGAAGCAGGAAAAGGTACATTAACAAAAAAAAATCTTATTCCTGCCAGATTTTAATAAAACATGACGCTCTAAACTTGAGTTTGGGACAATGAAGACACGATGCACAGACTGACTCCTTATCTGTGTTTGTTGATCTGAGTCAATATTGGCCCCTTCAACGTTCTCAGGTCACAGTTGAGAATCAAATGCAAGACAAATATTAGTTAAAGGGTGTTTGTTTGACCTCTGAGCCAACAACAATTTACCAAGGGTTTTTCAAATAGTCCTTATTTATCCCATTAAGGTGTCGCGAAGTGTCAACTGGACGGCTGAAGGGAACTGGAAGACATTTGTCCTGTTTGGTTCTGACTGGTCTGGTGGGAGCTGCAGCTAGTTAAGCTAATCCAGTGTGACGGTGCTGGACGAAAGACGGTACCTCTTTGATCAGGTTGGCCACATACAGAGCAGTTAACGGAGTCTGCTCTGCAACTTTCATCACCACCGTGTTGCCGGTAGCCAAGGCGGGGCCCAGTTTCCAGGCCTGCATCAACAGAGGGAAGTTCCACTGCATGGACAGAAGGGGGCGACACAGACAACACCATCAGCTCACAGGGAGGCCAAATTCCTTCAGTGGTTTTCTGTTTCATTCCCAGGGCAGCAATTAATTACCTGTTTGGATAAAATCTGGAGGAGCCTGTTTATATCCAGCCCTGCTTGCTGGCTGACTCTTAACTCCACCAGCAAGCATGGCTGGAGGAGACTGTTCCCACTCAGCCGTGGAGATAAGAGGCAGCCGGCTGAGAAATAATGTAATATTCCTACCCAAAGTCACGAGTAACAACATTTTTACATGATTTATTAGCATTTTCTTCTGATACTGTTTTGTTATCCAGTTGTCTTGCTACATTTATTCCTTCTACTGGATCCTTTCTTCTTTCTTTTACTTTTATTTAATCCTGCAATTGTACTACTATTCTGTCAATATTTAAGAAACTTGTTTTCATCCTCACAGCTTTGCTTTTCTCTTTCTTTACTGCCTGGTTTTATTCCCACTAACTGCTTGCATCTTTTTGATTTACATACATTCATATCTGATTCTCTTTAAAGCGTCTTGTAGCCACATTAAAATGTGTTTAGTTGTTTTTATTGTTCCTCACCGGAATGATCTGTCCACAGACCCCGATGGGCTCATGTCTGGTGTAGCAGAAGAAGTCTCCGTCGATGGGGATGGTCTTTCCCTCCCACTTGTCGGCCCAGCCTGCGTAGTACCTAAACACACCGCAACAGATTCAGCCATGTGACAGGACCTGAGGGCCGCCGCCCACAGGTCAGGTGGGGGCTTCCCTGCGCGAGGTTAGCATGTGGCGTTACCTCAAACACTTCACCACGTTGGGCAAGTCCACGGAGAACGCAACCGCGTACGGCTTTCCGTTATCGAGAGTCTCCAGTTCCTACGGCAACAGGAGGAGCATCTCAACGGTGTTTTTGGTGAACTGACCTTTAAATGTGCCTCCTGAGTCATAACTATCAAGAATGTTTTAGGGCCCGACTCACTGCCAGGTAGGCAGAATCCCTCTCGATGGCATCCGCCAGACGGTTCAGCAGCAGGCCGCGGTGAGAGGCGTCCATCCGTCGCCATGGCGACCCCAATCTGAAGGCATCGCGTGCTGCTTTCACAGCCTTGTTTACATCTGCCTGGAAATGCAATTTACATCTTTATAACAGAAGGTCAATTACTGATGTAATTTATAACTATTAAGATAAATTTAACGCCAAATCAGAGGGACAGAATAGAAAAGTGAAACTAAAATGATTGATTTACACTAAACAGGGTAAATATGTGTTGGAGCAAATATTTCTTTTGGAGCACAGAGGGGTTATTTCCTAAACAGCTTCAGTCCAAAACAAATACTTGTTCCAGTTACGTCTTGCTCCAGTAAACTTGTTTTCCTCTCTATGTCCTTAACAAACCTTACCAAGAGAACCTAGCCCGAAGAGTTTGTTCATCATGTGTCCAGAGAAAGTTACAGAAGTAAAAAAACCCTCACACAGATGAGAGCTTATTAACGGAGAAGCGACACCGAAAAAGCCACTATTTATGATAAAAATTACTTTTAGTGCCTTTTCTTCGATGCGCGTTGCTGAACCGTATAGTTGGTTTTACCTCGTCGGCCTCGGCGACCTGACAGATGACCTCCCCGGTGGACGGGTTGATGGTGGGGAAGGTTTTCCCACTGGTGGCGTTGTGCCATTCATTATTGATGAAGAGCTGAAAACAACAAGATTATTACAGACTCAGACTGATTAAAAAAAAAGGCCTCTGCCCAGACGGCAGACGCCCCGTGATGCTCCAGGGTTTGGATCTTTTTTTAAATACTTTTATTTTGAAAATGTTATCTCTTCAGGTCATGACCCCGATTGACCCCGACACCCAGGTCACGACTTGGAGGAAAAGCATCAAAATAACCATCAGCATCGAGACTGTTCACAGCTGTAGTTACAGTGATGTTTACATCGATCACCTAGCAACAAACTGAGTCTGTGTTTTGATTCTGGATCTGTTGTAATATCTGTTTTCCTTCAGCTGAAGACCTCTGGCACCCAACCGCTGATCAGGTGGACCTTCTCCTGCAAACACCAACATGTTTGACACTCACTGTTTCACCTTAGTGATACATGACAACGGCCCAGAACAGAACCATAACCAATGTAATCAATGAACTACGCTAACTGGACCCCTGTGTCCCCTTCAATCAGTTGGAGCTTAAAAACATTTTATTGGGCTTTACTGAACTGACTAATGCTACATTTAAAAAAAAAGATGGGATTTTTTATACTATTACACTATTATATACTGTATTATTAACTATTAAATCCTACAGTAGACTCATTCCCAGATTACCTGTAACCATATAATTTACATATAATCTGCAATACTAATGGTTTTTTTCCCCCTCATAAAGTATCTTTACGGTTGCTGATCGACCTTAAATGGCATCGTTTGGTTGCAATTTACTAAATTACACAACACTTCTGTTAAACATTGACTCTCCACCATATCTGGCAACAGGGAGGCTGGTTCCGCAACCTGGTCAGGTTACATAACGCAGAAACAGATATTTATTCAGGAGAAACGCTTCCAAGTTTCAAGTTTAAAGACTTTGGCGTGCATACAGCAGCGAGAAATGCAACAATAACGGAACGATGGAGATAAACTGAAGATAAAATTAAAAGTTTGTGCAGGATTCGGGGGCGGCTGAAATCACTTTTAAGAACTTTTTGGGCGGCTTCCAGGCTTATA
The DNA here is from genome assembly GCA_016586285.1 of Arothron firmamentum. Taxonomy (NCBI): domain Eukaryota; kingdom Metazoa; phylum Chordata; class Actinopteri; order Tetraodontiformes; family Tetraodontidae; genus Arothron; species Arothron firmamentum. Next base: position 17,446 of record BJFM01002729.1, read on the forward strand.
AAACAGCTGTAAAACACCAATAAAGGGACTGCAACGACAAACTTCGACGAATTTCTGCAGGGTTATAATGCAGGTCGAGGCTGGAAGCAGGCACTTGTTGATGCCGCAGTAAGCTAGCTCCGGGCCGCGGCCGTGCAGGCGCTCACCTTGTTGAAGTGGACCTCCGGCTGGGTGTTCGGAACCGGGATGGCAGCTGCAGAGTAGTGGCAGACCGCTGGGCGGCCGAGGCTGGGGAGAGCACGGAGAAACACGGCGCGGAGCATGGTGTTTGTGGGTGGAAAGTGAGTGGATGATCGCGCAGGACCGCGGGCGAGGCTATTTATAGTCACCTGACGCGGCTGCGCTGCCCCTTTAAGACGAAGCCGGAAGTGTCCAGGCCTCTTTAAATCACGACGACATTAATTCCCCACGTCGACAAATGAAAACTGTTGAAACTGCTAAACTGTTTAAAAAACCTCGTAAACCCAAGAATAATTGCATTTCTGGACATAAAAAAAAAATAGAATCCTAAAAAACAATTCTGCAACGGTTTATTGGTCATATGTGTTTATTGGTGTCATGCAGGTTTAATAGGATGTAGTATATAGAATATCATTCAGAGGTTAAAAAAAGGCTACACACGGTTAACTTTTAGTTACATTCTTATGTACTATTAAAAAAAAACCCAAGAAAAAACAAAGAGTTAATTAGAATGTGAGTTCATATTGTTTGGTTACAGTGATTGAAATAAAAACACACATTGAGACTAGTTAATGCTGGTGTGTTGCCTCGGTTTTTCCATGTCCTCTTCACAAGCTCATGGTCACCTGTAAAAACTGGAGACAGACAGGAATGCAGGGTTAGGGTTAGGGTGGGTGAGGGTCAGGGAGTCCCAGTTAGTCAAGGAACCTTTAATTACCAAACGCCAATTTATGTGACAGCCGGCATTTGTTTGTTTGTCTGTCAGTCATTAAAATTCATCAACAGACGTGAATTAAATTTCAGGAAATGTTGATAATCAGCCAAAGAGCAGAACAGGTAGATTTTGATGCGTACTTTTCTAATTTATACTCTAATGACCTGTTTATGGCTCACCTCTGCCCCGTTGTGGCGTCGCATGGTACTGCATACGGTTAATAAGGTGATTAATGCTACTGCAGCTATATTTTAGAAATAAATATTTTTCCAAAGATGGTTTCTGTCGCTGTAGTTGGAGCTTTTCAGGCTGATGTGTTTTGGGATCTGTTTTGTGTTTCAAATCTAGAAACTTACATCATCGTAGTGAAAGGAGGCGTTGCCATTTTGGGACGTGTCTCTCCTTCGGAAGTGATCTGGGGAGGATCAGGGTGTCACAGGTAACCTTGCTGAATGGATGACATTTGAGAGGGCTTATGCTTTCCTCCCGCTCACTCACCGGTCAGGGCTCGGAGTTTTACACAACAGGTGATGAAGTCATCGAAGGCGATCCTGCCGTTTGTGCTGAAGCGTTTCATGATGACGTTCAAGGCCTGAGGGCTCAGATTATAACCTGCACATAAACATATTCAGACAACAATACCAGCAGTTTCTCCTCAGCTGCTTGGGTACGGGGTGTGGTAGCCGTACCCATACATGCGATGGCCTTCTGCAGCTCGTGGCCCTCCATCGTCCCGCTGCGGTCCTGGTCGTACGAGGAGAAAGTCGTCTTCCAGGAGTTCAGAACTTGACAAAGCTCCTTGAACTCATGGAAGCCCATCATGCCTGACATGTCCCTCTGAAATCACCACCAGTTAAGGTCCATCTTTGTTTAGCTAAAAATAATAGAAACTTTAAATGTCATTAAAGTTACTTTAAAGCCATTTATCTTTGTCACAGGAACCAAAACCAGGAGAGACACTGTTTTTTCTGTCAACAAAGTGATCAAAGAGTGAAATAAACTAAACCAATGGGGACACCTTTACAGTATCAGGACCTGCATTAGCTTTTACCCTTAAATAGCTTTCAAACTGTTAAGTTTACGTTTGCCAGGACATGTGTTTACTTCTGTTTGCGCTCCACCTGTGGCTCAGGTAGAACTTTATGATTGGCAGATGGGGAAGGATACATCCAGCATGCTGATCATCAGTCTGCACGCCTCCATGCTGAAGGCTGGAATAAGAGAAAAGTCCAAGAAAATCAAGCTTTCACATGGCCAAACTCATCAAATCCACATTCAGGTTCCTGTTTCTGGTCAAATACAAGCGTTGTGTTCTTATCTACTGTAGAAATGTTAAAGACGTTAAAGTAAATCCAAAATTAAGAGCTCAGCTTTCATTTCTATATATCAGCACAGCTTTAACACCTTAAACATCAAATATTTCCTTCAAACCGAGCAGATGGGAGAAGAAAAGAGTGAAATTTCTAACGTTTGTATGAGCCGCACATGCCGGACTGCGTGAGGCAGCGCTGCAGCTCATCTGCAGAGATCTGTCCATCCTGTGAGAAGAAACAGAGAAATAAATACCAACACAACAGCCCCGGCACAGGAAGCACAACCATCCTCAGAGATTTTTACTTTTCTTTGTTTAAAACCACTTTTAAAGACTTCCACAAACATCTGTTAGTCTCATCAATTGAAAGAAAGGTGAAGTTGTCATGAAGTTAAGGTTGAAGTTATGTTACCTGTCCAGCTACAGCTGAAAAATATCCATACAGAGGGTCCTGCTACAGAGAGAGAGAGAGAGAGAGAGAGAGAGAGAGAGAGAGAGAGAGAGAGAG
>BJFM01002729.1:28441-42477 GCA_016586285.1 Arothron firmamentum
CACACACACACACACACACACACACACACACACACACACACACACTTCGCACACACACACACACCGCACGCAGACCGTTGCATTATTATTTCACAGAAAACAAACTTTTAACTCTTCACTGAACAGAGAAACTCAAGTGTGCCTGAACACTAAAGTGGTGTTTTAAAACTAAACACTAAAGAAAGTTTTAAAATATTGACGACCTTGTAGTGCAATTTAAGATCTTGAAAATGTCAGATTTCATCACATTTTGGAGAAAGTCGTCTAATGTTGTTGGGAACAACTGTGAGTTTTTTTTTCTGGGGTAAAGTTTGGGACGTCAACTCTTTAAATCTGTGTTCTTACCACTAGATGGCAGCAACTATCCGACACATCAGAGAATGTACCTGTAACGAGGGAAATTCAGGCGGGAGACGTGAAATCTCTCCTGGGTTTGGTTTTTTGTTTTTTCCCCTAGTTTTTACTGAATGACATCAGTGGAACCGACTGAAAAGTTGCAGAAAACATAGTGGTGTTGAAACTTTTTCTCCTACACGTGAAAATAAACTAAATGTTCTGTGAAAGGACCAGTTTGGACACTGAGGAGCATCCAGAGCTTCCAGCGAGAGCTAAATCAGGTGTAGGTCAGTGTGGCGGAGACGAGCACATCTCCTCCTCTGGTACCACATTTGTCCACCACGGGTTCGAAAGCGTCAGCGACAGCGGTCACGCAGGGATCAGATTTCACTCTCGTAGGTGTGCATGAAGGTCTTGAGCGAGAGGATTTCAGCGTAGCTGCGGCTGGTCCTGCGGTACAGGTCCAAGCCCGTCAGGATCTCCACGTCTTTGACCCGGGCTGTGTGCATCTTCATCAGGTTCTCCACCCAGCGCGACTCCTCCTCTGAGTTCTGCAGGAGCAGTAGGGCCACTTTAATGCTCAAATGTTAAACCTTTAGGGTTGCGAAGCTGTTTTAAGCGTGTTAAATATTCGTGAACATGCACTCAGAGGCGTTAGCGTTTGTTACTTTGCAGGTCTCGTCATTGTTGGGTCTGTGCGGCAGGATGAAGGCGGCGCTGCTCAGCGGGCCGCTGCACGAGTCCGCAGGCTGCGTGAAGTCCAAACAGCTGGTCAGGACCACAAAGTAGTGTGTGGGGACGGGAATGGTCCCGCTGACGTACCTGCAGGCCAAACACACGACTCACACAGTCATGGATTCTGCTGAGTCAGCACTGTGTTTGGCCCTGAACACACTTTCACTTTCATTTTATTTTTGTGCTGACAAATGGCCAAGAAGAAAAAAATAATAATAATAAAAACACAAACCCAGGAATCACCACAATCTCATTAGAAAACGAGACCAAAGCGCTGATTTAAACATATGAAATGCAAACTTACTCTTTGATCTTCTCCGTTGAGTCTCTGACGCCGTCGTAGTCGTAGTCAAATATGGGTCCGACAAGCACGTTGACCCCGTTTCTCTCCGTGGCGTACTTCTTCACCAGGGACCTCTGGAAGTAACTCCAGATTTCTACAAAAACAAAAGTGGAAGAAGGAGAAGGTCAAAGGTCGTCCTACGGCTACACTGACGTGGTTGCTGAACGCCTCCCACCGCCGCGGCTCGTTGGTCTAGGGGTATGATTCTCGCTTCGGGTGCGAGAGGTCCCGGGTTCGAATCCCGGACGAGCCCTTTAAGATTCCCTTTAGGCCCACTCAGGAAGTTACAGCTGGATCAACAGGAAAGCCCAGTAGCCCCGCCCACCACGCCGGACTCACTTTTGAAGGCCGGATACATGGGAACAGTGTTGGTGATGACGATGGCGTCATACTTCTTCTCTGAATTAGAGGACAGTTCTGTCAGGAAAAAAGGAACCGTGGTTAAAACAACGTCAAAGGTGCAGCCGAGACACCCAAAACAGGAGTGTGCAGGTGAGGAAAACGAGCTTCAACGGCGGCGTTGAACGTACGTGGAGGATAGAGGAAGGCGTGGGTGACCTGCTTATCCGCCCTGTAGTTGGTGCAAGACTGACTGTAGGAGGGCGGGACTCTGGTGTCGGGTCGGACACAGTTGGACAGCGATTCCGGCAGAGGGGACATGTCCACCTGAGGACAGAAGGACGGCGTGTGACTGACACGCTGCAACAGCCAGAAGGTGAGACTGCTGAAGGCGCACCTGTCTGCTGACGGTGTAGGACGTCCACAGAGGCATGGTCAGAGGCTCGCTGTAGCCGCTGATGAAGTCGCTGTGATGGAGGATGATGTACTTGGTGCGGAAGAGCACGGCCGGGCGGCCATGTGGCAGGTTTCTACTGTCTGAGCACGGGAGGGACAAAAGGTGGAGACGGATGTGTGACAGGAAGGAATGGAAGGACAATCCGAGACGAGCGAGAGCTTCTCGACGGCTGCGTGCCTGGAATCCCCCAGGGTGTCTGAATCCAGGCCTCCAGGGCGGTGATCCAGCCGGGTTTTCTGTCCCACCAGGCGCCTGGAAGTGGCGCCGGGGAGGATACAAAACCCGGCTGGATCACAGCTCTGGTGACCTGGATCTGGACAACTGTGGTCTACATTCGGTCTCTGGGCCGTTCTTTTAACCCAGAAAATTCATTCTACTTTAAGATATCGGCAGACCGGCTGAGACTTGGAGGTGGAAAAGCCAAATTAGGGCTGATGATAAATTTCTTCATCACACGCGCACAAATTTATTCGAGTTTCATCATCCTCAAGCCCAAATACACAAAGGTGAACGTCTCCTTTCGCAGCATCACGAAACACTGACCATCAATGGCTTGCCTCAGCCGCTGGTTAAGCTCCTCCACTTTGTTCTGTAAGAGACAGAGCCAGAGTGACTCCAGGTTATAGCCGCGTACAAGGGTCACTTTCAAACTTCTCTGGCCCCTACTTTTTACACGAAACTGCAAAAAGATGGGAGATTGAAACAATCTCTTGCCAGAGATGGACATGAGGATGACAAACACAGCATGGATGAGATGACACTGCAGAGAAGAGCTGGGACCAACACACACACATACACACACGCGCACACACGCACCCACACACACACACACACACACACACACAAACGTTTAAAACATGATGAATTGGCTCATGCACATGATTGTTGGGACATACAGACATTCTAATATAATCTTACAAAAACAGGAATAAAAGTGATAATTCTTTTTTTTTTAAATTAAAACTCTGAAAACACCAAAGCGGTCAAACGCAGCTCTCTAGCTCCTCCTCCTCCTTTATTTGGAGGACAACTTTAGTCTTAAACCAGCCCAACAGGCTGAACTATGAGCAGGAAGAGCTAAAGTGGAGCGTTAGATGTTTCACTTTCGCTTTCGCTACTGTTAGCATGAATCCATCGGCCCTGGTTCAGTCACACAGGGTCTAACAGAGTCTACAAGAAGTCCAAAGTCCGCTGCTAACCTTGTCCTCGCAGAGACAGCCCAGGTCATCGAGTCCTGAAAGACCAAGACCTGAGGGCAAAGGTCGGGACACCTCCTCCGGCATGGCGGGCCGGTAGGGCGGCGCTCTCAGCAGGTGGTTCAGGCTGCCGTGAGTTCCGTTATTGGGAGCCGGTTTCAGGCCCAGAAGATCTGAGAGGGAGAGCGCAGTCAGTGGGGTGACGGCTCACGCAACAGCCCTGAAATACAAACGCTCCTCACCGCACATGATGTTATACAGCTCGATGTTTTCAAAAGCTGGAACTTTGGTCTTGAATTTAAAAGCGGGTCCGTAGCCCAGGAAAATAGTCTGGAAATGGAAAATAAGTCTGGTCACCATCATCATCATCATCATCATCACTAGTGCTGCTGAAGATGAACAGATCAGATCTGGGATGGTTACCGCCAACCGCCGGTAACCATGGCTACCTGCATGCTGGTGATTTTGTTGTCATATCCGTGGTCACCAGAGAAGCCGCAGTGTCTCTTCCCTTCCGGAACTTTCCTGCGATGACAAGAATTTAAGACGGCCTCAGTGAGGCGTCGTTGTCGGCGTTTACCGCCGCCAACCAGCGTTAGCACAACGGCAGCTCCGCTCTCCTGAAGTCTGCATCAGCGCAGAGCCGCCACACTCTTCCTCCCACAGCTACACCAAATATGTGCGTCCGAAACCCCAAACGCGACACAAACGCAGACGATGGCGCAGCTTCACTGCAGTTAGCTGGTTTGGATGCGGATGTTGCGGCTGCCAATCACAGCTGGAGGGAAACTTCAAAGCGGAGGTGCTTGTTAGCCGGGAGACTCCGCCCTCTACTGTTGGGAGCTCCTCCCATTGTGGTCAGGCTGAGATGGGCGAAGCTACAGATGTTTAGGCTAAGGTTAGCGTGCAAGCCTGGGGAGTTTATTTGGTGGACTTTTATAAATTTGACATGGTCATGATGGAAAGACAGATACGTTTAGCGCTAACTGCTGCTGGAAAACATCCTAAATTTGTCCTCCTTTAAATTGGCTCCCGATGACCTCGCGGTTTAGCGTGTCACCAAAGCTCCGCTGCAGCATCCGTCAGTGTTTCACATCAAAAGCCCGTCAGATGTGGCCGCTGGCGCGCTCGTGATAAATCCGTGAGTTTCTCCCACACGTGTGTGTGTGTGTGTGTGTGGCTCAGAGCGGCGCTGCGTGTGTTAACACATTGACAGGGGCACATGTTAACGCAAAATGTGTTTTTAAGCAAAGCAAGATGTGCAATAAACACATCGCTGATGTGTGGGCCGCCGACGCCACGCAGACCCTGCAGAGCATCAGAACGGGAGGCTGGAGCAACAACAACAACAACAACAACAACAACATAAATCAGGTTCACTTCTTCACATTCTTGCCCTCAGAGTTCACAAGGTTCACATGGAAAGAGAGAAGGTCTATAAAAGTTTCACCTTTTCCCAAATATAACTCTCAAAACTTAAAATACTCACACTTATGAGAGGAAAAACCCAAAAGAAAGCAGGAAGTAGAAACACTGTAGCGGCTAGCTAGCGCCGTACCTTGCGACGTGCCACTTCCGGTCCACCAGCAGGTGGATATCCTCTATACGTCGATTGTTAGCGTAATGCAGTCGTTTGGGCAGATGTTGCTTCAAGTAGGGCTTGAAGTGCTGGTCAGACTTCTTACACTGGAACAGAGAACAAAGAGAACAAAGCTCACGGGTGGATTTATCTGTTTGGACGCTAACGGAACTGAACGTCAGGAAGTGCCATTTTAAAAGCGTTGCTCGATACTTACGGTCAGATTTGCGATGACGGCCTTTGGATCATCTGAAAACAACAACGGTGAGATCAGAAATATTATAAATGATTATTGAGCCGTTTATGTCGACACTGAGGCGGCTCCCCCTCCGTTGGTGCTAGCATGAGTTTATTTTTGTTTGGTTTTTTTTACATTGCTGTCTCACATTTCAGGTTGTTGGGGTTTCTGGTGCGTATGCGTCCCATGGCCCCCGGGACCAGGATGATGTCATCGACGTTCATGTAGTTGCTGAGGAACTCGGTGCGCTCACACTGCGCTTCCTCCATACCTGCGAAACAGAACATCGAACTAAGAGGCTGAATTTGTGTGTGTGTGTGTGTGTGTGTGTGTGTGTGTGTGTGTGTGTGCCTTCCGTACCGTGATCCCCCACCAGGATGATGTTCACACACCGGTGCAGTTTCATCTGTTTAAGTCCATCCATCAGCTGACCAACGACTCTGTCGACCATCCTCAGAGGGTTGTTCAGCTGAAACACACCCGACACGACGCTCGGTGACGCGCACGGAAAGTGTTCGCACGCACGCACGCACGCAGAAGGGTCAGGCACTCACGTCTGTGTTCATGGGGCCCATTTTGTGTCCGTACGTGTCCGGTTGTTCGGAGTGCATGGCATAAACGTACGGCCTGAGAGAAGACGATTGCACTCAGACATGACCAAACGATTCAGATTCGACACTCGATGAATCAAGTGAAGGGAAACGTCTTCTCACCTCTCTCCATCGGGGAGGTGGAGCCACTGTAGCATGGTGAGAATCCGCCTCTCCATTGGGATGGCGCTAAAACACACACAGACGGTGAGATCAAAGCTCTGTCCCACAAATGGGGGCGATTAGCATCGCAGCCACTCGAGTCAGAAAACCAAAGTGGGCCGAGGATAGAGCCTGGCGGGACACATCTGAGACGGATAAGAATCCCCGCCGTCTTTAAGCGTGTGAAGCGACGAGGCCACCAACCAGGCTGGCTGTGAGACAGCCCACAGCTGTCAGCCATCAAGCCCAGGAACGGAGCCTGGAAACGGGGCTTCAGGGTAGGACGGAGGTGCGGTTATCCTGCGCTAACACTCCACAGCAGGCTCCTCTCTGCGTTCGCTCGCCACGCTTTGAACAGTCCCCCCCCCCCCCGTTCTCTCCAGCCAGCGAACAACAACCCCTGGTCCTCATTACGGCCCTCAGTCCCTCAGAAGTTCCTTACAAAATAAAACCCCCGTCCTCCTCACCCACCTGTCTGCCTGCCAAGGCCAGTAATGGCACTGGAAGCCAAACGCTGGCCCCCGTGGAGCTACCCCTGCAGCCTGGGTCCGCAGAGGAATCCTACATAATGTAAACAAGCCCATTTGCACAAATTGCTGTACAAACAGCCAAACTCCGTCCCTCCGCTGGCCCGTCAAAGCCCGCTCTGTGCCCATAGCTGTTGGCGTCTCTGCGTCCAACACGCGACGGCGGCCAAGTTCCAACAACGCTCACCGCTGAAGAATTTACCCCCCCTTCCAAAAAAATGGAGACAATGCAGCTGCAGGGGGTCACGGGGACCATCACCAGCGAGGGTCCTCCTGGATTCTAGTTGGTTTTCGCACATCGGAAACATTCCGAGTGGACCTGAGCAGGTCGGAGCAGCGCCGCCTGCGAGGATTGAAACTCACTTATCCTCAGATTTAATAGATGAAGAACAAAATACTTCAGACTTGACTTCAAACAGATTGGGCTTCAAAGTTAACCGGATTACTTCAACAGCTAAACAGGAAACAGATTTGCAGACGTTAATTGTCGGACTGTCGGGTTGAATCCAGGCTGGATTATCGGCAGATTAGGGAACTTTCCGGCTTTGCTTTGATCTTACACCGGCCAGAAGAAGGTGGCGGCCTTCACTCCCTGTTTCTGGGCGGTGATCCAGATCTGCGACACAAACGGTTGGATGCGGTTAATTCACCCGACACGGCCGTCGTCGGTATCGCTTCCTGAGCTCACTTACCGGCTGCCCCCCCCACCAGCGGTGGTTCAGCTTCTCGCGGCTTCTTAGAGTGAAGGTGGCGTCAAACACCGGGTCGTACATGGAATTTCCCACAATTCCGTGAGACTCGGGGTAAAGACCCTAAGAGAGATTCACATGCTCAGACACCTGCAACACGTTAGATTAGCCGACCTGCGTTTAGGTTAGGGTACACGTGACGCTAGCAGACATTAGCATGCCGACAGCTAGCCGCACAGGCAGCGCGACAGCAGAGTGATTTCAGAAGTTCTGGAGGTGGGATTGAGATGAGGGATCTGTACCGTAGCCAGCGAGTAGAGGTTGGGGAACGTTTTTGTGGGGTACACGGGTCTCATGTACGGAGAGTGAGTTCCACACGTTCCTGAAAGAGGAATGAAAACCAAAGAAGGACTATTGTTTGGAGCTAAAGCAAACATCTCCACCGACCCTCCGGCTCAGAACCTACTCAGTTTCTCAATGTTGGGGATGACCGTGTTCCCTCTTTTCACGTAAGAAGCCCGAAATCCGTCCACTGACAGGATGATGAGTGGGGGGCGCACAATCCTGTGAGCACACGGGACGCTTCGTTAGCGGGCTTTAAAATCACGCCACGGACCGAGGACTTTACGTTTGTGCTGTTGGGCTGACCCGGCAGGACATTCGGCCGTCTTGATGTCGGCGCACTCGTCCTGCAGCCAGGAGGGGTCTCCTGAAACACGCAGACGGGCAGAACCACGTAAGAACGACAAAAGATCTCCCAGTGATGGAGAAGGGGCTTATTCCCTTACTGCAATTAGCCACCAGGGGGCAGATGCACACAATCCACACAGTGAAAAACGCAACTGGACACACACACAGACACACACACCGAGGGCCTATTTAGAGTCTCTAATCAACCCAATCTTCAGGCTTTTAGTCTGTGGGTGGAGGAAAATGAACGGTGGAGAGCATGCTAACCACAGACTAGCCCTGGTGCGGCCTATAATCCAAAAACTGTCCAACATCTGAGGGAGCAGACCTTTGCACAGCGTCCTGTAGTTGGTGCAGCAGTCTCCTCTGGCCAGGCAGTCCTCAGAGCAGGAGCAGGCGTGCTGCTCGGTCCTCGCCTCCCCGCAGCGATCCTTCCTGCACTCATAACCCCCCTCTGCATCCAAAAACACACAGGCAGCTTCAGCTCAGAGCAGAAAAGACGCATCTGCCCGCATCTTCGGTTGCCGTTTCATTCAAGTTCACGCAGCAAATATGCATGACATTTCATGACGGTGGAAGCAGGAAACTGTCAGGGGAAAGATACCGACAGAACCACCAGGCTGAAGGAGAGAACATTAGAGCTGGACCACCAACACTGGAAGCAGCAGCGGAAAATGTTTAGAAGCCAAAAAAAAAAAAGAAAAAGGGGGAGAGGAGAACATGAAGAGGTGAACTCCTGGAGTACCTGTCCGGAGGCAGAGCTGGTCAAAGTCGAAGCAGCAGCTGTTGTAGGTCTTACACAGGTTGTCGCAGCGGCAGTTGGGGGGCTCCAGCTCCACCAGCTCGAAACAGCGGTTCCTGCAGGACCCGGAGGTGGGAGAGAACTGGGACGAGGAGCGATCTGAGGAGCACAGGCAGGTTCCATAACGGCGGTCCACCTCTGCTCCTTTTCAACCGAATGAAACCTTTTTTTTTTATTTAACCACAACATTGAAGACAAATGTGATGATTGACAGCTGAACTCTGCTCAGATGGCGGCGCTGCTGCGCCAGAGAAATATGGCACCCCCTGCAGGACGTGGGTGGTACTACACGTTGTTTAACTATTAGACACACTAGAATTTGTCTTCAGAAACTCCAGTTTACTCAGCACAGATAACACTGTTGCCATTGGCGATACGTGTTTGATGTGGATATCTGCTGCCCTAAAGCTCCTCAGAACAAAAAAAAAACTTTTTCATGGGATTACAAGGGATTAAATGCGGGCGGAGTAATCCAGTAAATACACAATGTCCAGAAAAAAGAAAGGCTGACTCTGTCGTTTGTGTGTCTTTAGAAGGAAATTAAAAGTATCAGGCCGGACTGACCTGCTGTCATTAATACTGTACAAATACGGCACGCCGCATACTTCAGCTTGGCAGATTTTGAGAAACATTGGAGAGGACTTTAAACCCTCGCCTGCGGTAATTCTAGCTGACTGTGGGGACCCTCAGGTTCCTGCAGCACAATGACGCTCTTGTTCGGTGAGGAGCTGCAGGACGGTGGCTCGGTTTGGATCGCAGGGCTGTTTGAGAAGCTGCGGCCTAACTGAAGACATCCTGGACATGTGAGAAGGAACAACAGCAACAAGCCGCTGCCTGTTCCCCCGCCCGTTCCTCCGCTTTGTGTCCACCTTCCTGCCTTCTCGGGTGCAATTTCCATTTTTTCAGCTGCTCAAAAACCAGATTTACAAAGTGCAGCAGAAGCATCGGTGATCCGTACCTGCGAACCACAGATGTTGACCACCGCTGTCCGCAAACCCACATCCCACCAAGACTGGTTTCCCACGATGCTCCAAACCTCGAGTTAACATCTCCACATTGTTCTCAAAGCAGACAGACACAAACACACACTCTCTGTCCTCCACTTTGGTTGGTGACGTCACCGAGACAGCTGGACCTGAACGGCGGAAAACAACGGCGTCTCCACCGGGAGCTCGGACCGTGGCCACGGCTTCAGGCTGGGCCCACCCACCCACCCACGCTTGGCAGGGAGCTGCTGACACGGCTCCAAAACACGCTCCGCGCGGACCGCGCTCACACACTCCGGCAAACGGCGTCCTTCATTTGAATGTGTGTGTCCTTTGTGTGCTGAGCGCAGACAGGTCTGAGGAGTTTTCCCATCAGCTAAAACGCATCTTTGTTTTCACGGCGCAGAGCCACACCACCTGAGCAGCGCGCCCCCGTCGGCCTGCAACCCCTTCACAGCTCCGCCAATGTGGTGACTTGCAAAAAACCCCCCCGAGAGCTCAAATTCGAGTCGCACGGCACAAAGACAACAAATTAAATGCCAAAACAGAAACTTTACACCCTCATTTGGAATCCAGCGCCCACATGTTTCGAAAGGTTGGAGGAAAAACTGCAAACTGGTCAACTAATGAGGAGCTAAAAGAGGAAAGGGAGGATTTGCTGTTGTTAGCTAACTTCCCCGATGGTGGGGGAGCGTATTAGAGGTCATCGTGGGTGACCCGGACATTGAGGTGACTTGGTGGAATCCGGCATCATACTTTGGACACAGTACTCACAGTCGGTCCTGGCCGACGTCCCGTCCTCCCCGGACCGCCTGGCGCGGTCGTAGACAAATCCAGAGGTCACCTCAGTGCCGCACAGGACTGACAGGATCCACACAACCTGGGATGACAACATGACACTGAGGTGATTTCATGATTGCAATTGGTTTTCCCACCACTAGATGCCGCCAGATCTCACACAGCGGACCTCCGACCAATTAGAGCTGAGCTTGACAACTTGCTTGCAAACTGTTCTGGACTTCAGGTCCAACACATGACCCGGAGATGAATTGATGCCTAGGTTATATAGCTTTGAACTCAATCACGGAGTCTGTTTCCAACAGACAAATATACGAACACACACCCGGCCTCCACTGTCCTAACATTTCCACAGGTATTAAATCTGCATTTGCCAGTATTTTTCCTAATTGAATTTTTTTCCTATATTTTCTCCCCATCTTGTCAACCCAGATGTCGTGTTTAAATTTACAGTGAATGGCGACCCCCGCATTAGCATAACAATCGTCTTTTCGCTTCTATCTTCATCTTCTCCAAACCCTTTGACGTTCCGCAGTTCCGACACATGCAAATTACACACAAACACGCACAAACGCTCAGCCGCAGGAAGGAAGGAAGGACTTGAAAGTCATGAAACAACTTAGAAGCAGAACAGCCTCAATAAAATCTTAAACAAACGGGCGGTTCGTGCGTAATTACGCAGCGGAGAGGCGCGCAGGAAACGCCGCAGACTCTTACCAGTTTGTGCAGCAGCATGTTCCTTTGCGGGACCGGGCGACGTTGTGCACGGTGGGTGAGAGAGAGTGCGTGATGCTGACACCGAAACAGGAGCACCACCGGAGAGGAGGGGGAGGAGGGAGGAGGGGAGGCGTCTGCGGCCGCGGACCGATTTCTGATTGGTGGATTTTTACGATTTTTCTCTGAAACGACGGACGCGACCAAGTTTATTTCATCAATACCTGTAAGTCAAACATGTAATTGATGTACAGAGAAGAAATGTTTGAAAATTTATGATTGGATATTGGCTCCAACTATTGATCAGAAACCACCTTTTTTTTTTAACTCTTTTTCACTAAAAGTAAACTGAATTGTTTAGTGAAATAAGCTCAAGCTGATTGAACACCGTCACCAGAACCAGTTTACCCTCTCAGTCCCAGTAAAACCAGCTTCTTGATTGATTTCCACGCTGAATTTTGTTTTTCTCCAACTGAAAACATCAAATCCAGTCGAGAGTAAGTTCAGCCAGACGGGCGAACGTGGATCCAGTGAGAATAAAAAAAGAGAACATCTCTGAATACAAAAACATCTTTAATCAGTGTTGACAAGAGCAGAAACAGTTAAAAAAAACAAGAAAGAAACTTTCCTCCAGTTTCCCTCTCCAATACTGTGGAACTCCTCAGGGAGGCGTCGTTATAACAAAGGCGTCTCGGTCCAGACGGAATGGTTTAATCCAAACCGTCCAGTGTCTCAGCATCCCCCCAGCGCTCTGAGGGCGGCCCAGACTAATTGCTGGTTTTTGCAGAGGCGGCGTATTTGGCTGCGCCCCCAGGACAGCTCAGACATCCCAGTTTCTGATTTCCACATCAGACCAGGAAATCAATATCCAATATTACTGCTGATACCACAACGAAAGCGGTGCTCCAAAGACCACGACCCAGTCCTGAGCTGGTGAGGAGAGTGAGGCTTATTAGCATAACCGCTAACCATCATTGGGCCAGTTTCCATGTCAACAACACTTTACCTTCTCAGACAAAAACAACAAAGGGCAAATAAAACCTATCTAAAGCAACAAAAAGCATCTGTGTCAAGGACAGCTCGCGGCCACCAGGGGGCGACAGACAGGGCGCTGCAGCAGACGTGCTAGTCAGAGAGCGACGGCGAGCGCAGCGACCGGCCGCTGGCCGGGCTGTTGCTGAACGCGTGAGAGTTGTCCCTGTCTCGCTCCTTCTCCTTGTCCTTGCTTTCGTGCTTGTGCTTGTGCTTGTGCTTGTGTTTGTGCTTCTTCTTCTTCTTCTTGTGCTCGTGGTGGTGGTGGTGGTGGTGGTGGCCGTGTTCGGCGCCGTGTTTGGACGAGGAGGACGCGCTCTCTTTGGAGAAGGTCGGGACCGGCGTGGCGGGCATGGACAGCATGGACTGCTCCACAGACGGAGGCTCTTTGCCTACGGACAGGGAGGCGAGAGAGAGAGCGCGTTCAAAGCAAAGCGCGCACGTTGTGTTTCCATGGCGATGGGTGTGGCCTCACCTGGGGTGGAGGGCCTCTCCAGCAGGTTGAGGTGATGGTGGATGAAGGCCTGGCTGTCGTGGACAGTGTCCATGTCGATGTCTTCATCCTCCATCGTGTTGAACTACCACAAACAAATCAAAGTCCTTTATTATGTCACATTTAATCAAACTACGGTTGCCTGGCAACGAGTCCCATACCCGTATCTTGAAGCGCCCCCCTCTTGCGTCGTCGTCCTGCTGCTGCAGGACCTGTCCTGGCTCTGGAGGGGAACCCAGCGGGGTGTCGGCCTTCCTCTTCAGACCCTGGGGGGGCTGGCCCACCCCACACACCCCCAACGAAACCGGGTCTGGCTCTTCGTCCACCTGGTGGATTCAAACAGATTTAACCTGTCGTTGCTGTTAGCAACAGCGCCGCTACACTGTTAGCAGGCACGCTAACGGCTCATCTACATCCTCAACGCTTTAACACGCTCCCGTTAAATAAAGGAAGTTCCCTCACAGCCGAGTAGCTCATCCCGACGCCGTGGATGCCGATGCTGGCGGGCGTCTCGGCGAGGGCCCCCGCTCCCATCTCGGGCTTGATGGTGGGGTTGAGCACAGCTTTCTTCTCCTTCAGGTTGAGGACCAGACCCAGTTCTGGCAGGGGCAGGCAGGAAGGCCGGGTCAGGCCGAACATCACGTAGTAAAGGTTGACGGCGTCGCACCGCAGCCGCCAGTCATGTGACGTGCCTGAGAAAGGGATGGAGGAAATGAGGAAGAAGAGAGAGAGAGAGTATTTACAGCTTTGTTACAGAACTCTACGTTTTTATTCGACCTTTTTACTGTCTCCAAAATGTCAAATCAAAACCTCAAATTGGTCCTATTTTACAAACTGCTGAAAAGCTTCTTAAAGAGACGTAATTGATCAATAATCAGAGCAGACGGTAATTTGATAATCGGAATCATCCCGTCTTGATCCGGTTGGCGCCTGACGGGACCGTTTGGAATATTTATCCACACATTTGCCTCCAGTTTGTGGTCAGGCTGCGTTTCAACAGTCGCTCGTTAATCCTGAGCCGCCGCTGCTACAGAGTGAACGCCAGGTCACCGTGGAGACGTGACATCACACCCCTCAGTGAAGGCCAGGTCACCGTGGAGACGCAAGGTCACACCCCTCAGTGAACGCCAGGTCACCGTGGAGACGCGACGCCACAGCCCCTCGATGGCGAGAAGCAAACAGGCGCATCGCTTCGGCGGCGCGAGCAGCAAACGGGTACGAAAGCGAGGACCCCGAGCATCGACCTTCAGCCCGTGAAACATCATCCCGCCCGAGTGTGTGTTTAACGTGGGGGTGTGTGTGTGTGTGTGTGTGGGGGGGGGGGGGGGGG
>BJFM01002729.1:42487-52862 GCA_016586285.1 Arothron firmamentum
GGCTGCGGGCTACGGGGGCAGGGGAGGAAAACAACGCGGTGTTTAAGGCTAGCGCGCTTTGGTCGGCCAGTATTTAAACTGGCAGCACTGGGAGGTAATCCCAGCAGACACCCACACGGACCTACAAACAAAAGAAAAACACACACGCGCGCACGCACACACACACACCTTATCCTTCAGGCTTGGAAGACAATAAATAAAATATGTGACCGTGAGAGTGGAGCTGGAATACGAACCGGTGTGGAAACGCTATAGAAGGTATTTGGGATGTATTTGGGTTGGCGTCCTCGCTGCAAGATATCCAAGACCCCCCAGAAGAGAGAATTAAAGAATGTGTAGAAGACAATGTTAGTGGAGGCAGAAGACCAAAAAATGAGACTTTGACCTTTGGCTGCTCATGAAGACAGCCTGTAAATACCAGGCAGAACAACAGGATGGCTCATCTGAGACCACAGATTCACCGGGGTGTGTGTGTGTGTGTGTGTGTGTGTCTTCATCGTCCATCAGAAGCAGAGAACTCTGCTCCGAGAGCCTCAGCACAGGTACAAAGTCATGAAAAGTGTCATGAGTTTGAAGACCAGAATCCAGGAGTGAAAGAAGAAGAGAAGTTCTGCACCAACTGCAGCTTCGGAGAGAGAAATGTGCCGACGGCGCCACGCAAGCGCAGCATCACTCATCTGAAAACACACTCGCAGAACAAAGTCTGCGACTGTCACTCGTTTAAAGTCCATTCAAAGAGGATTAGAAGCAGCCAGTCAGTAACAAACAGGCTCTGACAGAAGTCTGTCCAAGCTCACACATGTGGCAGCAGGAAGTCACGGAGCTCCAGCAGACATCTGGTCCATTGATCAGATGACAGAGATGAACGGGCCCAACAAGCACCCCTGCAGCCCTCCACGCGTCCACAGAGACGGACCAGCGGTGACAGGCTGTGGAGTTCAGCTCCCCACCTCCACTGGACGGTGTGACCGTGTCAGGAGGTCACCTCGGAGGAACCCCGAGCCTGTTCGCCCACGCTCACTGTCAGCTTTCTGCTCCGCAGGAACAGGCTTTCAAACCCGAGCCGAAGGAAAACACCTCCTGCTTTCTTTAGTGATGGACGCTCTGTCTGAACCCTCGGCAGCGCTTCCCTCAAGCTTGCGGTCGGCTCGGTTCGCCGTGGTCAGACTTTTCAGCAGGGGAGTTGAGGGAGAACCGAGCTGTAATTTGTACTTGAGCGAAGAAACCAAAGAGCAGCCGGCCAAAACCCATTGATCATTTGATTATGGATCCAACGTTCGGCTACGCGACACCCCCAACCTGGTGGTGAGACAGAGACTCTTCCACGTCACAAAAACGCGCATTTCATTCACCTTTCTCAGGTTTTAACTGCAAATATTTGCAACATTTGACAGGTTATTACATTAACAACTCAATTCCAAGGTTCTTTTTTGGCTCTGAGGCCTCTTTTCCATCAATGTTGCCATGTTGAGTCAAACGTAAACAGCCTGAGAATAGGACTGGAAAACACTGCAACCACATAAGTGAGCTGGAGACCACATGCTAGACCTGACAAAGGTCATTGTTTCTGAAAATTACAGGCTTTAATGAAAGAGAAATGCTGAGAATTACATTAAAAACGGGTCCCTGGGCTGAGCAGAACATTCTGACTGGTCGCTTACTCGTGACACGACTGATATTTGGCTCAGTTGTGCAGGAAAAAGTAAAAATCACGTGGGTGCGTCTCACCAGAGTTCATCAGCTTCCAGAGCTGGTCGACCAGAGCTTCGTTACACAGCGCCGAGTCCGCCGCCTTGGTGAAGGGTGGATTCTTACAGAGCATGCTCAGAATCTTATGTCTGGTTGGACAGAAACACCGTTGGATGACATAGCCCTGAAAACGTCCCGACCCAAGGCCAAAATCACCCTAAACATGCTAACACTGCTAGCATTAATGCTCATTTTTCTGAGTGCTAATATTCTAGCAGCACACAGGGTTCTGCCCGTGAGCTGTTAGCCAACCTGACGTAATGAGACGGGTCCGTCTGGACCATGCCGAGCAGCCACTGCATCTCTGCCGAACATCTTTCGACTGCAAAACAAAAAAACACCCCACCAGCACATTAGACTGAGGTCTTCAAACGCATCGTGGATGTGCTGAGACACACAAACGCAGCACGCCGGCAGCACCTCGAGTATAGTCGACTAAAGCCTCCAGCGCTGCGACCCGGACGTCTACAAAGTGTCCGTATTCAGCGTAAGACTTGAAGAGGGAAGCGTCGCTGGGAATGTGACCGTTCTTCTGAAGCTCCCGGATCGCTCTGAGACAGCTGGGGACAAAGGAAGAGCATCAGCTGTGATTAAACAGCGATGCTGCCTTCAGGGGGCATGTAAAAGTAGGAAAATTAAAGCCGACGCTCCACCTGACAGTGATGGTGTTCCGGAAGCTGGGCAGCAGCTTCTCCATGTTGAGATATCGCGTGATCTCCTCCAGGATGAGGCGCACGTCAGAGTTTAAGTTGTCCACGGTCCGCACCTCGTTGCTGATGCTGATGGCCGGAGTCAGAGAGTTGGTCAGCGCTCGGATCAGATCGGCCCGGTAGTAATTATCTGAAAACTGAGAAAACAGAGGGGACGAGGAGGAGTAAGAGGACCAGAGAGGAACAATTTCTACCTCTCTTGGCCTTTAGAATCATCTGAAAGGCGTCTGTGTTGAAGCTTCTACCTTGTTTTTCCGGTTGTCGTTATACTTGATGAGGTCGAGAATGAAGTTGAGAACCTCTTTCGGACAGAGGTTCTGGATGTCTCTGAGTAACGCCATGGCAACGGGCATTGTCTGCCACGAGAAACAGGGACAACTCAAACAGAGGCGAAGGCTTTCCTGAGGGCTGCTGCCGCTGCCAGTCACAGCGCTGTTTTTCATGAAATGACGGGCACCTTCTGGAGGAAGTAGCTCTGGAAGTTGATGAAGTTGTTGGTCTTCACGATGTTGGGGCAGCTCTTGCAGCAGAACATCCGCGTGAACAGGATCTTCATGGCGGGTGGGCCCTGCCAGGTGCTCACCATGGCATTGGCTATCTGCAGGGTAAAGGTGCAAACAGTTCAGTCTGCTAAACATCTTGTAGACGAGGACAACGGTCATTGGTAACCGTCTCTGAGGCTCAAACTCCGCCTGAGGCCTTCGCCAACATCATGGAAACACTGGAACACAGAATTTTGCTTTTGTCCCTGAGGTGCTCGGCCTGTGTTTTTCTGGCTTTGGCAGAGGTGCCAGTTATGTTTTGCTTCCAACAGGATACGGGGGAGTTTATGTTAATGCCGTAAGAGAGGGAGCAAAGGTCACTGGAACAGGATGTTGTCATTTGGTAAGATAAATAAAAAAAAAAGGCTGAAATGTTTTCAATGTGTGTGTTCATGGTTGGTGCAGTAAGGGCACCGTTGTGGCCCTATGCTTGTTTTACATTATTTTAAAGATGTTGAGCGCTTTGGATGCTGTAAACGTCCATGCTAACACTGACAGACTGAGTGATTGTCTCGTTTCTGCCAGCGTGCGTGCACGTGTGTCGTGTATGTGTCAGACTCTGTGTACCAGTTTGTACAAAAAGAGCGTTACAATCGCGCCTGCTGGGGGTGATGTTGCCAAAAACAGCACGTTCACAACCGAGGTGACGAGTGGCTGTTTCAACCTCCACTTAGTTGATCGTGTTGGGTAAATATTGGTTCAGGTGGAGGCTGGATGGAGGAAATCCACTGAGGCTAACCTTGTGGAGGAATTCCCAAGGCCACAGCATTGGATTATTCACCGGAGCATCAAGCACAGGTTAAGCTTGTAGGTGGTCTCGTTCATTGTTAACGTGGATCCTGCTGTCATACTGATAGTAACAGATGCAGAGACGCATGAAGAACATCTTAGAGCATCTTAGCGCCTCAGTAGCTTCAGTAACTCCAACATCTAGCTATTTGTCTCCTAACAGATGTGAATGAACTGTCTGGAATGAGGGCTCGCCCCCTGCTGGACAGCGGAGAGACTGTCGGCGCTTCTGCAGCAGCGCAGTCAAACCTGCAGCCAGATGTGTGCAAATAAACAAATCCCCAGCGTGATAGATGCTGCTGACACTGAGTGTGTGACTGGTGCGTCAGTTTTTTCTCTCTCAAACACACCCACACACACACACCTACCTTTGACAGGCAGAAACAGGCCTGCATGCGCACTTTGTAGAAACACTGATCCTGTTCCAGGATGTCTGTCAGAGCCAGTCTGGAGGCGGGAGTGGGGAACTTTTCCAAAGCTGAGATGGCCTCCTCCTGGAAAAACATGACATCAGGAACTGCATGAAAAATTAACAAGTTAAACAACGAACGTACATGAAAAACACCCTGCAACAAGCTGGCCAACCGGCACAGCTGTACGTTTCAATTCCTGATCCAAATCTGAAACTCCCCATCGTGTTGTTGAACGGCCTTTAAACGGCCGTCTTAAGTAATGAATGTAGAAACCCAGCGAGGTCATGAGGTCCAAACAGCAGCGAGCCAGCGCACCTGTGCGACCACGTCCCTCTCGTAGCGCAGCTGATACTGCCACATGAAGTCGGCCTGCTCAAACTCCACCTTCCTCAGGATGGACATGTCTGGATCGATCCGGATCCACAGCAGAGGAGAGTCAGCGCTGCAGCAGCAACAGGAGACCGTGAGAGCAAAGGAAATCTGGTGAGACAAAGTTTAAGAGAGCAACGGCCAGGACCTGAGCGGTGTCTTACTCCATGGCGGATAGATCCATGTCCACCTCCTCTCCATTCATCAGGGGGATCTTCTTTTTCTTATTTCTGGGGAAAGAAACCATCAGAAAAAGCATTAGTGACAGAATATAATGATAAGTAGCCACAACCACAGTGATGAAAGTCTCTCCTAGGGATGAGATCAAATATGCAATATTGCAAACATGAAAGGGACTTTGATCTTGCGCGTACCGTCTGCTCTTGGAGTGACAGGGGATGTCGTGTTTAAGGCTGTTCTCCTCTATCTGAAGCATATGATTAAAGGATCCATCCAGTTCCTGCACCGTCACCTTAATGGGACCCTGCAGACATCAAACGACTCTTAGCAACAGCCGCAACACTGACCAGACAAGGTCGACTGGACCCTGACGAGGTCCTGACTGCTGATCAGTTCACGCCACTGCTATACTGTCGCAAGAAAACATGCTTTTACATCAAAATGATGTGTCTGGGTATGTGCACGTCTCAGTACGATGTCTTTGTTGTGTTTGGTAGCTGCTATCGGAGGACACATGGCACGCTGCGTCTCAATGCTCACCACATATTTCTGAGTACCAGATGATGTGTAGTCCTGACGGATCTCCAACTCCAGCACATTCCTCTTCCTGTTGAAGGCAAAACTGCCAAAGAATTTCACCACAGCGCTCTGGTCTCTGAGCGTGAAGAGTTAAAGACTGAAAACAGATGCAGAAAAGCAAAAGCAGCTGAAAGAACACACCCAGCTGAGGGATTTCAGCTCCAACTGGTGCCCAGTAACCAGGAATTCAGCTAAGCCGATTTAATTCACTGGAAGAATGGATCTGTATCAGGTTCAGGAAGGTTCCATAGGTGACCATGAACAACGCTGAAAGACTCAGTGCTGCCGGTTGAAGCAATAACGGGAGCAGCTGCGGTAACAGAGGTGACCTAGGGGGGCCTACTTTGGTGCCTGGCTCGTGGTTTGGAGGTCAGCCTGGATTGTGCTGTTGATAAAGGCACTTCAGGCCAACAGGCTCTGCAGCAAAAAAAGCTTTGTGTGTTCCAGAGCAGCAGGGAAGGAAACTGAAATCAGTGGGAAAGTCAAACAAATCGAGCAG
Organism: Arothron firmamentum; assembly: GCA_016586285.1. Classification (NCBI taxonomy): domain Eukaryota; kingdom Metazoa; phylum Chordata; class Actinopteri; order Tetraodontiformes; family Tetraodontidae; genus Arothron; species Arothron firmamentum. Next base: position 48,318 of record BJFM01002729.1, read on the forward strand.
CCATACAGGAAACAGAGGAGAGTGAAGGATACACCCACTGCTTGATCAGGGGGCCGATGTCTTTTCCAGAGACGTTGGAGATGGACTTGAGGAAGCCGTGAGTGGACACCAGCATCTGACTCCACATCTGACTCTGGTATTTCTGGGATGAGGCTGTGCTGGCCAGACTCAGAAGCTTGTTAAAAACCTGGTGAGGGGAGAGAAGAGCCCATTTAAAACGACGGATGAAGGCAGTTCTGGTCAGAGGAGGAAGAGCAGAGACCGACCTGCAGCATAAACTCCATGCTGATTCTGTTTTCGATCAGCCTCATCACCAGGTGAGCTTTACATTGGAACATCTTGTAGTACTCCCAGGACAGCGTGTGGGGGTGCTTGATGGAGAAGTGCAGGTGAGGAGTGGGACTGAGCAGAAACACCACAGATGTCACCATCACACTTATGACCAGACATTTCCCTCCACAATGAGGTTGAACATCAAAGTGAATTACTTGTCCTTCTCTTTGCCTCCGCTGAAGGTCGGGTGCAGCAGGACTCCCCCCATCTTTAGTTCATAGTCCACAATTTTGTCCAACTCCTAAAAGCAAACAAAATGAATGTTAAGTCATGCATTCACAGGACAAATAAACACAAACGCCATCACCTCTTTGATCCAGTGGCGATACTCATTGACCCCAAAGGTCTTCTTTAGGTAGAGGCCGTAAATGTAGCCGGAGATTCCCTTCAACACCCATTCATCGGCCCTGCGGAGGAAATGACACGTCTGTTACGGTAAGGAGAGCTCTCAGAGCACAGATCCTCCAACGAGGACAGGAATTCAACTGTGGTGAGCGCAGTGACCAGTCTGTCCTGTCCTGTGCCAAACCTGAGCCCCCAGTGCTCCCAGCACCAAACAATGCCAACAAGCAGAGCGAAGCTCATTTATTGGTCAAAATACACGGAAAGAAGGCAGAACTGAAGAAAATGCACAATTCAGGACTCTGCTATTCTGTGTCATGAATTAGAAACTGTAGAGATTTTTAGAATTAAGAGCATTTGTGGGCTGCAAATCATTTAGGAATGTTGGACGCTTCACTGGATGCTAACGATAGCAAATACAGCTCAGTCCAAGAAAAATCCAACGTTTGTGCAAGGTTTTAAGGGTCCTGTTTCAGTCTCCAGTCTTCCTCAACTGATTAATAAGCGCTTATATCGTCCAGATATCTTCACGGTCTTCAAGCGCTTGAGTCAAAGTATGTTCTAAACCCCCTAAAAGCCCTCAAAATTTAAAACAGGTCAGGAGACACATGAGATAATTCAATAATCCACATCTGACAGCTCAAGATCGACGTCTAGATTTAGAATCAGAAGGGAAAAGTTTCTCTCCCTCCTGCTCTTACAGGTTTTACACATCAGGCCATTTAGTGGAGCCTGTTTTAAATTACAGGCTACGGTTAACCCCCGCGCTGATTAATTACTCGCAGACGGTGCCAGCTCTTGTTAAAATCAAAGAGATCTGACTTTCCTCAACTCTTTTCCGGCTCGACGACATCTGGAACACAAGGTCCCGCATCTGATGAGAGCTGAGAGGTCAGAGCGAACGGAGCAGCTGAAGCTGTTCCGACTGTCCCTTTAACACAGGCGAGGCCCCCTGGATTGTTACCGCCATCTCTGACCACGCAGGCCGAGCTGCCAACAGCAACACGGCCATCCATCACCCCGACAAACACAACTGCTGGCCCCACTTCTGATTCCCCGCACTGACAGAACAGCTCGGCCCTGTTGTAAATCTCTCATCGCTGGCCTTATTTGAAAAGGTCCGAAGACTAAATGTTACCACACATCTCGGCCAGGCCCGAGGCATGAGAGCGAGCTGCAGGGCTCCATTAAATGAAGTTTGCGCATTATGCGAGCGCCGTTCCAAAACTCTAATGACTGCACTTTTCCATTACATGCAAATCCAACCTTGGCGGGGCGATCAGAGGTTACACAATAAAAAACACAACGCAGTTTTGTGCAACATGCACATTCCCTCTGAATATACGCAGCGTTAGAACGACAGCAATGAAAAGAAACTGAACCGAGCTGTCGACATGCAGGAAACATATTGAGTTTTAATTATAGTTATTAATTTATGTGCAAAAAGCTAAGGTTTATTATGGGCTGCTGAACCAGATATGAATAAAGACTAATGATGATTAATGACAAAGATCAGACTTCGAGGGGATGATTTGCAGAAGATCAGCAAATAAAAAATTATCTGGGAAAAAAAAACATGTTTATAGGAGGATGCACACATAACAGAGCTCTGCTGTGTCCTCTTGTACATCCGCCAATCAGAAAAGAGGGCAGAAACTGTTGCTCTAAACTTGCGTGTGGTGAGATTTGTTTTTATTTTAGCTTACCATGACATCCTGGAGATGAAACAGCCAAAGAACTGCTGAGCCAAAGCCTGAGCGAGACAGCGGCGAGTCAGCGGAGTCTGGTCGATGATCATAGCACTGTGGAGCAGATTCGTGCTGACGGACACGGAAAGAGCTCAAAGTGAGACAGAATTCACAGGAAATTCAAAGTTTTTGCTGAACCAAGTCACACACAAGCTCATCATTACCTGAAAATGCTCATAGAAGCATAAGCAGACACTTGCACGTAGGCTTCGTCCACAAACACGGTCTTGCAGCAGGAGTAAGGGTAACGGCACGTCAGGATCTCCTCGTAAAACTCAAAGATCTCGTGCAGGAACGACATTGAGTGTTTGAGCAGCGGCAGCAGCTGCGGCAGGCAGAAGTGTGTCACCTGAGCAGAAATGACAGGAAGGAAGCCATTATTACAGTGTCAGTGAGTGGATGCTGTTGAATGAGCAATTAGATCAACTAGTTTTTCTAATTTTACAACTGGTAAATGTTCTTCCTGTGTTTGATGTAAATGGAAATAATCCTGATTACTGAAGACACTGCAAATATTTGTAGCTTATTTAAACAAGAGACTAAGAACAACAGACATTTGTGTTAGAAACCTGGAGAAAATTCAGCACTGTGCATCTGTAATTACAAAAAACTGCACATTAAACACACTCATAAGATTATAAAAGCAACCAGATTGTGTATTTTTGTCATTGAGCTAGTTTTATAGTGTTTTTCATGCACAAACTATTACAAAATCTCTCCTAGTGTGCTGTTATCAGCCAACAATGCTAAAAGCCCAATCAAGGCTTTTCTGGGGGTATAGAGTTTCTGCAGGTAAAGGAAAATAGAAGTGCAATTTGCAGCCCTTTCACACTTCAGCAAAGACTGACAGATGTAATAATGAGAAAATAAATGGAAAAAGATTAGGGCTAAAAGGCTTTGGTGGATGAATGTAATAATTTATGCGGTGGGATGTTAACCCCTGTGGACATGATTTTAAACGAGAGCCTTCATTAACTGCTCCATGTTATTCTGCACATACTTTAAATGATCCAATATTTGACTACATACAGCATATTAAACTCTTGATATCATTGCCTGGAGCAGAGGGCTAAAGTTGATGCAGTATAAATAGACCTGGCCTCACCTCATGCATGTAAGGGTCCACCATGATCTCAAAGGGCCCCACGGCTAGCGAGATGTTCGGAGCTGCAGTGGGGATGGTGAGGACATAATGGAAGGCTTTTTTCCTCATGTCATGGGTATAAACCGTCTCCACCAGGTCGCCGCAGGAAACCGCCACCATGGAGGCGTCCACAGTGAACTCTAGCTTCCACGTACAGAGCTCTGAGTAGGAGTCCACACAGGGGAACCAGAACCTGGCCACGACAGTCAACTTTGAGCAAATGCAGCTAAACGAATAATCAAATAATCAATCTGGATAAGTCTGAAGAGCTAATAACTAACAGCAGACATGCAAAAGGACGGCTTTTAAAATACAACAATCTGGAATGTTAAATACTGCAAGAAATGCAGAATAAAGCATGACTGTCGGAGTTTGTGATGGCACCTGGTGGAATTCTGGAATCCAAATGAGAAGACGTGAGCTCCTCTCTCTGCCATACTGCCCTCAACATCAGGAACCACAAAGTGGAGACCACCTTTTGGTTGGTCCAGAGAAAATTCAATATAAACCTTTAAAACTTTCACATCTACAGACAAAAAAACAAGAAAACAATGCATGTTAGTTACTTGTGACAGTCCTGTACTCACAATACATTAAACACTAGAGGAAAAAAAAAAAAAATATATGTAACAACCTATGAAGAAGTAAACAGGTCCAATAATCTCAGTTTCAAATAATTAAATATAAATTATTAGTTAAAGATTGTTCAGCCTGTCAAACTACCTCTGCTGGCAAAAGAATACAACAAAATGTAACAAAAATTTACATCTTTGTCCTCAACAAATCAAATTCCACACATATTTCAACACAAGTTACTTATTTTCCATATAAGATAATCCAATAATAAGAACATGTTACCATCTCCTTGTTTCCAGATTTCAGAAGGAATTTTGATGACCAGCTCCCCGTGTCCTGCATCAGGGTCCACAGCGCTCACAGCCGCTGTGTAAGCACTGGAGAAATAGTTGAGGTTCCTCC